>CM033725.1:5429393-5712024 GCA_019671005.1 Hibiscus mutabilis | reverse complement strand
AAACTACAGTAGATCAATGCAACTCCGGTTTATCGAGTGTTTCCCGGGATGGCAAGGGCGGATGTTGGTCAACATTTTGCTACCTCGGTCCCTTTTCACTATCATGTTGATGTACATCCCTTCAAATGATTTACTGAGTATTTCCTCCTGGTTGAGTTCATCATTTTTCTTCATTGCCTCTCCAATATCTTGACCTGGCTGGTAGAACCCTCCGGAGATGAAAGTGGCTTTCAAACTAGGAAAGGACATCGACCTCCACGGAATGTCTTCTCCTTTAGATCTAGCTTTTCTTTGCTCCTCCTTTCTCTTATATTCCTCTTTTTTCTGTTGGGCACTTGGTTGATAACCCAGCCCGAAACGATCCTTCTTGGTTATCATATTCTTGGGTCTCAGGTTTCCTTGTAATTTCTTCCCCAGCCCTTTTCCTATTTTGGCTCCTCGGCCCAGAGTTTCTGCGACGGTCATCTTAGTGCAATTAGATAACCTGGGGTAAGGGATCCAGCTTCTCTCTGAAACGAATGTGGCATTTACTAGTTCTAATGCTCGGAACAAGCATTCTGCAGCATCTTCATCATTTTGAATGTAGGGGGTGTCTGATGTCACGGAAGCAACAAATTCATGCTCTACTTCTACGGTGACCAATTTGCCTTCAACTACAAATTTTAATTTCTGATGCAATGATGATGGGACAACTCCTGCGGAGTGGATCCACGGTCTTCCCAATAAGCAGCTGTAAGATGGTTTTATGTCCATCACCACAAAATCGATCACATATTCAATTGGTCCGATCAATAGGGGCACCTCAATTTTCCCCATTGTTCCTTTTTGCGTACCATCAAAGGCTCTTACCGAGTTGTAGCAAGGCTTTAGGTGCGAACCATCTATTGGCAATTTTTGCAGGGTTACCATAGGCAAGACATTTAATGCTGACTCGTTGTCGACCAGTACGCCTGGTAATACATACCCTTTGCAGTGGGTAGTGATGTTAAGGGCTTTGGTAGACCCCATTCCTCCCTCCGGGATCTCATCATCACTGAACGTGATATGATTATAGGCAGTAATATGCCCCACTATCATGTCCAGGTTTGATACAGAAATGTCCTGGGGCACAAAAGTTTGATTCAGCACTTTCAATAGCGTCTCCCGATGCTTCTCTGAACTCAAGAGTAATTCCAAAGACTTGTGATCCTGGCGGTTGTTTCCGTAGTTGTTCCACTACGCTGTACTCGCTATGTCTCAAGAATTTTAGAAATTCTTTGGCCTGGGCCTCAGTTACCGGTTCATTTATCTTTTGGGGAGGTTCTTCTCCAAATATCTGCGTAGGGCTAACCGCTGTATTCTTCCCCCTATCTTTTTCAAATTGCTCTCAAAGCCTCGGAGGAATAACATCGGCCGCCCTTGTGAAATGGCCTGCTTCACCAACGCTCACATTGTTCGCTTTGTTGGTCTTCCAGCGTAGGCTCTTTTACCTGTTCATGTTCTGATTTTTCTGGCATGGTCACATTCACGGCATAATTCCAGGGAATTTGTCGCATGTCTTTGAATGGGAATGGAGATGGTGCTGAAATGACGATCTTGGGATTTATTTTGCTGGTTTCTCCTCGGGAGACACCTGCATTTCCTGTCCTGGGAGAGATGATAAAAGGTATATCCTTCCCGTATCTAGCTTTGGGGCTATCTGTCATGTGTACGTCTGATCCCTTCCCCATGGGTTCCTCAAAGAATTCAATTTGTTTTTCATTCATCAATTTCTGCACCAATTTCTTGAACTCTTCACATTCTTGGATATCATGCCCTTCAGTCTGATGGAATTCGCAATACTTTCCACATTCCTTCTGCCTTATTATCATGCCTTTGTTGATCACACGAGCCATGCATAATTGTTGAAATACCCACCGTAAAGGAGACTTGATTTCTGACACGTCATCCTTTATCCTCCTGGTAAAGCATTCTTCTATGACGTTTACCCCTCTGTTCCCATGATTAGGTAGCGGGTTGTTGGCTACACTTGGTTCTTCAAACTTCAATATCCCAGAATCGATTAAGTTCTGTACAAGCTTTTTGAAGGCAAGACAGTTCTCAGTGGGATGTCCAGGGGTACCGCCGTGATAGTCGCAATGCGCGCTTGGATTATACCAAGGCGGGAAGGGTGGATTGACAGGATTAACGATGTATGGTCGGACCAAGTCCGCTTCATACAATTGGGAATAAAGCTCTGAGTATGAAACAGGTAGGGGAGTGAAAGTTCTCCTCTCTTTATCCTTTCTGGTGACTCTCTCATCTCTTTGATTCGAATTTTGTGTTTTTCCCACAGGTGCTTGTGGCTGTGAGACTGTGAAGTTCTTTGGGGCGGTATAGGTGCTGGTGGTGTTTACTTCATTTCTCTTGTTATACTTTCGAGACCCTTCCCCACCATCTATTCTGCCGCTCTTGATTGCCAGTTCGAGAGACTCCCCAGTCCTGATTAAGTCGGCGAAACACTGTGTTGTGTTATTAATGAGGCGGTCAAAGAGTGCCCCTTTCAGAGTATTGACAAATAATGGCGTGATTTCATGCTCCGGGATAGGTGGCTGGATTTGGGCGGCCACTTCTCTCCACCTCTGGGCATATTGTCGCAGGCTTTCATTTGACTTCTGCCCCATATTTTCTAACATGATTCTGCTAGGGATCATGTCTGTTACATGTTTGTATTGCTCGGAAAATGCTTTAGACAAATCTTTCCATGTCTTGACATTTGCTTTGCTTAACTGAGTATACCAACGTAACGCCGCTCCAGTTAGACTATCCTGGAAACAATGGATCAACAGCTTTTCATCTTTATGGTAAGCTGCCATTTTTCTACAATACATCGTTATGTGTGCAGAAGGACATGTGGTTCCGTCATATTTATCGAACTCTGGCGTTTTGAATTTTGGCGGCAAGACAAGATCAGACACCAGACTTAGGTCACTAGCGTCGTTTCCTGATTCTTCATTTGATTGTAACGCTTTAAATTTTTCTTCCATGAGGCGAAATCTTTCTTCCCACTTTCTTTCTACCTCATTCCTAATTTTTTCGACCATATTCAGGTCCGGCACTTCTTCTTCATAAAGTGCTTCGGTATCAAGGGGTTGAGTCTCAGGAGCCCCTATTTGAAAACTGGAAGATATTCCTGCAGGGTCAATATACATCTTCCTAGCCTGGTTTGGTGCAGTTGGTTGAACCTTGAAGTGAGCCGGGGTACCTTCTGGTTCTGGAACATTTTCTCCTTCTACTCGTTTTCCAAGACTTTTTGCCAGCAATGCAGTTATGTCAGATACTATAGATGTTTGTGACCGCGCAATCTGATCACTAAGGCTTCTCTGGGCCTCTTCAAGCCTTGTCTCGAGCTCTCTTTGCCCTCTTTCTAGACTGATTATTCTTTCTTCCATGAGCTTTCTTTGTAGCCGGGTAAAGTATAGGTGATGAATGATTGCGGGTTAACACCACATACAATGCCACAATATTGTTAATATGGTTGCAAAAAATAAATGCATGTACAATGATGCGAATGTTATGATGCAAATGCAAGAATGCATGCAGACAAGGTACTGATTCCGCTGGTAATCACCCTTTTGAATTACTTCCACGGGAATTAAAGGGTCCTGATTACAACAAAATTCGTGTTACAAAGTAAAGATCCCTAGTACAAAAGATCTAATTATAACACGTAGTCTTATAGATAGACTCTAGCTTCTATCTCCTAACTTTCCAATTGCCTTGAGCAGCTTGAGGAACCTAGGAGCTTCTTCCATTCCCTGGGCTATAAAAGGTCGGAGTGTCTCAGCCTCGATAGCTAAATCATTTACATGTCCGCGACCCGTTGTATGTCCACCATTAGGTTTACGTAGTAATTGGTCTCATCTGTGTACCATTCGAGCAGCGTCGCGTAATCTCTTCTGCCAATATGTGTCCCCTCCAGCTGCAGCTTCCTCGAACACATTAATTCTTTCCTTGTAATCCTCCACAACTACTTCGAGGGACCCGATTCGTGCTTGTAACACATCCATTTCGCGTTCTCTTTCTTGCAGCTCAGCGAAATTATTCCTGTGGCAGTACATACGAAATGAGTGTTCGACTTCCGTCATCTTTCCTTTTAATTCATCATTTTGACTTTGGCTTTGCCCCAATTTTTAAACAGTGTCATCGTACAGTTTCTGCATCTCTAACAGTCTATTTCGACTATTTACGGATTTTCTTTTCCATGCGGCGACACTTTCTCTTTCATGATGAACAGCCTGTTTTCCCTTGCTGATTTCTTGTCTGAATCTTTCTTTCTCTTGATCAATGGCCTTCTTGGCGGACCGTTTTTCTTCCTCCATAGCCAAACGGTAGCTTTCAATCTCTTTCTCGATCGCTCTTTTGTTAATTTCTCGTTCTTCTTCTACCAAACGGATGCCGTTTATTCTTTCTCTTTCCACAGCTATGAACTGACTCCGGCCGGCCTTTTGTATTTTTGCCTGTAATAGGAGGGCATCTTTTTGATAAAGAGTATTTTTGTCGCTTAAATCTGCATTCAATTTCTTCAATTGCCTAATGATCCCGTCTCGCTCATCAACTTCTAAGCTTGCTTTATAGAGCTCGCTCGCATGTTGGGTATGTTGGATGTCCATTTTCTTTTTAACTTCCTCGAGTTCACTCCTTAAGATATCGGCTTCGGACGGTACCACCCTTGTAAGCTCTTCGAGTGACACTGTTGGTCCTTGATCAGATTCAGGAATCACATTATTAACCCTCAAACGTCTCCAAAGATCGTAATCTGGGGTAGTCATGTGCTCGGTATCTCCTTCCACCCTGATCCGATAACAATGATCCTGTGCCCTCATGATGGTCTGAATTTTTCCTTTGAACTCTCCTTTGAAAAAAAAATTCAGTTTGGCTTAATCCGGCGGTATTGGGAATGAACTGCCGTGATCCGAATCGCCGAGACACTAAAAGTGGGGCACAAGCGATCCCTCCATGTAATCCTAACATCATCAGCCAGTTGAAGTCACCACAATCAGATAGAAAATAATTAACTTTACCGAGCCATGGGACCCTCCATGCTATGTCTTCATCTTGAATATTCCTCAAGAAATCGGTCCACATTTTTGTTTTCAAATCTTCTCGCCATTCTTTTGCTAAGTATTCTCGTAAAGGCGAAAAACCTTGGAAGGATATCCCCGGCAGGACCCGCGTCGGCGTCTTCCACATGTGACTCTGGATCCATACTTGTAATAGCTGTGCGCAGCCTCGAAAACGTCCTTCTTCATGTTTCCGGCTAGCGTTTAAGGAAATGAAAGTCTCGACCAAGATTGCTGGTACCGGGTTTGCTTTCCGTTTCACCCGCTCAAACAAATCCAGAATGGCTATGTCAATGTTCCCGAGTACTCTGGGAAAGATCACCAAGCCATATATTCCTAAAGCGAATAAGTCCATTTTCTTTGCCTCGTCTGGATGTGTTGATATGATGTCCCGAATACTCTCCCATGCAAAGATCAGATTATCTCCTCGGATTTGAAGGAGGCCACTAACCCAATCGTCACTCATTCCCGCAAAGGTTTTGAGTTTAGCAGTGTAATTCTGATTCCTTGGAGGCTTCGCGTAGATCCAATCTTCCTGGATATTTTTCTGGTTAAGTAAAGCAGTGTACTCTTCTACCGTAGGCATCATGTCCTGCCCATTGAAGGTGAAGCAGCAAAAAGCCGGATTCCAGAACTGGACTATAGCTCGGAGTAGGGGCTGGTTAATCCGAACATATAACAGCTGTGCGATGTCGCCATAACTATCGCAGAACAAGTCTTGTAGTCTTCGGTCCCATCTTTCCCAAATGCTTTGGAGATCCCACAAGTCGCTTACGTGAAGACTCACATAAGTGTATCCTGCTATTATGCGTTCGTTTGGCAAACTGTCTCCTTGGATTTTCTGATTGACTTGACCAATGTCCGATCGATAAATTAATCTCTTCTTTCCTAAGACACCTTTTTTCCATGGTGAAAGACTTTCTGATCAGGCAAACCACTTGATCCAAAGACCTTTATGTGATGCAAATGCAATGATGCATGAGAAAAAGAACAAAAAGCGAAAAAGAAAACAAGCCAAGATGCGGATAAAATTGATAAATATATAAATAAAATGACAAAATTAAATGTAATAAACACACAAAACAACCCTATTTATCCCGTCTAAAACCTAAGGTTATCCGCATGGCTCTAACAGGTAGGTTTTCTATGTTCTCTACATGCAAAGTGTTGGTGCTAGGAGGTACCCGAATTGTCCTTGCTGTCCCCTACTAAGGGTAGCAAGGCCCCGATCATCACCCATTATAGGCTCCTTTCAACCGGGTTCAATTCGGGGGACCCATTCGCTTATGCCCGCATTTAAGGAACGATATCCTTACGAAAGCATAAGGTACTCGAGCCCCGAAGGTACTTGCTAGGCCCATACGGGAGAACGATATCTCCACGAAAGCATTAGCTTTTTTCCCCCACTTAAAAAGACGGGTTTATATGCCATATTTTAAATGCGTTAAAATAAATGCGCAATTATGACCGAATGTTAATTTAATAGTCACTTTAATCCGGAACTTCCAATATTAGTAAAGCGGTAATTATTTTAAAAGCTTGACTCTCATTTGTTTTTTTTCGAAAAAACAAAAATTGTCCCCAGCGGAGTCGCCATCTGTAGCGATGTCCTTTTTTCGCTAAAAAAACGTGGCTTTTTCGAAGGTGTTTGAAAGGTGTTTGTGATTTTTTTATATAAAATATTTATTCCGTGGGGTTTTTAAAAGAAACCGTATTAAAAAATGGAGTCGCCACCGGCCACTTAGGTAGGCCGGACACCATAAAACCAGAGATTCAAAAAGATTGGGTTCGGGAGTCGGTTACGGATGGGGAATGATTAGCACCCCCACACCGCCCAAAAATTGGTACTTTAATAATTACCGCTTTATTAATATTGGATTTTCCGGATTAGAGTGACGATTATTTTAAATTTCGGTCATAATTGCGAATGTATTTTAAGGGTCCGTTATCCGAGAATAAACGCCAACCACTATCACTACGCTTTGATCTCGGTCCCGTTTACGCTCGGATAAAAGGACACCGCATTAACAATTTATATCTCAATATGCAATCTTAATGGCAAAAAATATAAAACATGGTAAAATGTTTAAATGTAGTAAATATTGTCATAACAGAATATTAATCTAACATAGATGATATTCTAGACTAAAACATGCATATACATATTATTCTAAATAATAGATAAAACAACTATCATATGTCAAAATAACAAGGCAGGAATAAGTACATATATACAAACAAGTATTTCAAAAAGACATGCATACTGGTAATAGAACATATTTCAACATACACGGGTCCACATGTCGTACAAAAAGGGTAAATACACTAACATGTAACCCTAAAAAGGAAACATACGAATATAAAATACAAAATACGCCATGTACGAATTAACTAAAACATAACATGCTTGATACGAATAACCGGATAAAAAACATAAATATTATACTTAACACATATATATATAAAAACATGAAATACGAGTCATATACGAGGGGCATAAAATAAAATAATATCACTATATACGATTATAATACGAACAATAATATTTACAAAGAAGACAGGACTGAAATGAAAGGAAAACGAAAATCAGTGGCTGAAATTAAAGAACGATAATATGTAATTTAGGGACGAAATTGCAAAACAAACAAAACCTAAAAGGACCAGAACTGTAATTAGACCAAGGGGCAGACCCAAAGTGAAAAATTCAAAAACGCGGGATGATTAAGGACATAATTTTACCATTTAGAAACTGATTCGGTGTAATTTAGGGACGAAATTGTAACCTTTTGAAACACCAGGGGGACTGGGATTGTGATTATACCATGCGGCAAGACAAAAATGAAAATGTTGAAAACGCGGTGGGATTAAGTGTGTAATTTACCCATTTAACAAAATAAAAACAACTATAAAAGCCCCCCTTTAAGGCCGAAATCAAAATTTTGGCCATTTGTTTCATTTTCTGTTTTTTCAGAGTTTTTGTTCTTCGTTTTCTCTCATCTTGTTCATATAATACCCAGAATCTGGCGGTCGGCCGCCGTGTTCTCCGCCGCAGGCCGCTGCTAACCGGCGCCGATGAGCCTCCAAAATAGACCAAAACATCCCCCTTGTCGTCCTCAATACGAATCCTAGGTTGGATTCAGAGGATACGCCCCTATTTGTCATAGATCTAGGAAATACGAACCTCAAAAAAAATATTTTTTAGACCAAAATACAACTACAAAGGGTCTTCTCCTCCCTTTAGTTCACCAGATCTGGCTTGTAGAAGCCGAAAGGCTTATTACCGAGGGAGGGAAGACCCACAAACGACTCGGTAAGACTACTCTCCTCTTTTATTTTTTGTTTTTTTTTGTTAATCTTTCGCATATGCATGTAAAGAAAACAAGTAAGAAAAAAGAGACAAAAATTTACCACTGGACTGCCTTTTGATTATCTTCGATGTTTACAACTTTCAGGGTTTTTTGTATTACAAGATCTCTGTTTTTTGTTACTACCCTTGTTCTCTCTTTTTTTTCGCTAATCCTTTTCGCTCTAATTTTTTCGCTAATCCCCGTTACAAAAGCCCCGTTTCATATATATTACTGCCTTTTGTTTTTTGGTTGCAAGTTGCATCTTCTTTTTTTTCAAGTCTGAACTGACATCTTGCTTGTTGTCTTTGGCATAATCAACGCGGGGATCAATATCGGCGCGGTGGCGGTGTGTGGTCGTCGCCACGCGGCCGACGCGTTTTTTTAGGCCGTTAGATCGATCTGATCTAACGGTCGAGATGGCTTGAAGAACGATCGGCTGGATGAAGCCTCGATTTGATGAGACGGCTTCGATTTCGCCATGTGGAGCTCCGCAATGAGGAGTCGAACGCGTGGATCTTACGCGGCGGGGGTATATAAAGCGTCCGCGCGTGGACCACACGCGCGCGCGCGGCACTCGAACGGTCCATACGTGTGGAACACGCGCCGGCGAGATATTTTTGACCTCGGTTGCATCGTGGCCGTTGGATCAGATCTTGATCCAACGGCCCACAGTTACCTGCACATTGTAATTAAATAGGATTCAGATTTGGGCCAAACGGGCCTTGTAATTGGACTTGGACTTCCTATTTATTTGGGTTTAATATATATTTAATTTTTTTCATTTTGTCAGCCCAACAGCAATAGTATAATTATAACAGCAATACATATACATACGGAAATATATACTTATATTATACAATCATTAATTAATATAATATTCTAGTATACGTACGTATAATCATACATATAGTTAACATAACATCTATATATTAATCAAATACGCTTATACTCTAGATACATACGCGACATACATACACCCCTAATACATATACATAGCTTATACATGCACACATCACCTTATATTAGTAACTTTCATATAATATACATACAATATTAATATATTTACAAGTAAAAAATGAGTGATTACAATTACCATTATTGGACTACAATTTAAAACATGCAATGTCCAATTTACTGCTTCAGGCCAGAAAGTTTTAAGAATTTTCTTTTCTGAGAGAATACTGCGGACCATATTTGTAACACCCCTTCCCGGCTTGGTAAGAAATCGGGTCGGAAAGTGTTACCGGAAACAGATTCGAAGGTCAGAAGCTTAACCGGAGTTCAGAATCTTATTTGGAATGTCTTATTAACCTCTTTCACAACTTATCGAACTAACTTATTAATAGCTTACCCAATTTTGGGGTTAATTTCAAACTTTTTTGAAATTAAAGACTAAATCGTAAATTTTACAAATTAAGGGTCTTTATCAGAATTTCTTTTCACTAACCTTCAATTGAACTTGTCATTTATTAGTTTTCAAAATTTCATTATTAATGGAGGTCATTCACTTATCCAATTAGACCATTTAAAGTTTAGTGACCAATCTATAAACTATTAGAAACTATAGTTTAAGTCTTTTAACATAATTAACTAACAGCGTATCGGTACAGTTAAAACAGTATCGGTACGCTAAGCCATATTTCTTAATTCCAGATTCAAGGGTAACAAGGCCGTATCGATACATCTAAGCTTGTATCGGTACGCGTTGACCAAGGTTGACCCGTTTCGGTACAACCTAAGGCCGTATCGATACAATTTATTTCCCAGACCTTACTGTCCAAGTTCGTATCGATACACCCCTTTTTTTATCGATACGCTCTGTTATACCAAGTCCAAATATGCAAGGAAGTATCGAGACAGCATGACCCGTATCGATACGTTTGTCTTGTAATGACATATTTTATCTAGTTTTTATTCAAATTAACATATCAAACGATGTCTAAACTTTACCAGCAGTACACTAAAAACTATTAGCATGTCAATTTTTAGGTTTATTTGAATTCGTTTACTATGTTTTTACCTTTTAGTGCCTTTAAGCCCAATTTAACTAGTTTCTTTAATTTACAACCACACCATATTCCATTTTTAGTACTTAGACACCTTAGGGCCATTACATACATATCAAAATAGACCAATGTAACGCTTCTAAGCCCTATGCCACCTTACTAGGAGTTCAAAACAAAACGTAAGCATACATAGAGATTGATGGGAGTGACTTGCAACTATAGCAACACGATCGAGGCTCGGATTGCTTCAAGGTCCTGAAATGTATGAGACACACACATGTTAGGCTTTCATAGCCTAGTGAGGTAGTTATAACTAATGCGCAATAAGCTCATTAATGGCATGAATGACATGTAAGCATGCTTGATCGAAAATATAAACCATTAATCATATATAGGTCATACTTAAGCCAAGTACATTATGTTTTCATATGTTAAATGTAAAGCACAAATACATATCATTTCCTTAGACATAGTAACCAATGGATACGCGGATTCCCCTGTAAGCCATACATATCGGAAATAGGCCTTAGCTCCGGAGTCCCTTACACAATCCAACCTTTTCTCCCCACATATAAGCCGTAGCCTCAGACCGTAGTCCAATCCCTTACTTAGTGAGCTCAAATAATCCTATAGCATGCCAATTGTATCCAATGTCCACAATTGTCCAAGGTTACACATATCATCATAAAACTCACCTTTGTGCCCTTAGGCCATATTAGATTGCAAATTGAGCATTAGCTCCAAATAGCATATTATAACATGTTCAAATCAAGTGCCACACTTAATATATTCAAATATCATTTCCTTAGACATAGTAACCAATAGATACGCGGATTCCCTTGTATGCCACACATATCGGAAATAGGCCTTAGCTTTGAGTCGTAGCTCCAGAGTCCCTTACACAATCCAATCTTTTCTCCCAACATATAGGTCGTAGCCTCGGACCATAGTCCAATCCCTTACATAGTGAGCTCAAATAATCCTATGGCATGCCAATTGTGTCCAATGTCCACAAGTGTTCAAGGTTACACATATTATCATATAACTCACCTTTGTGCCTTTAGGCCATATCGGATTGCAAATTGAGCCTTGGCTCCAAATAGCATATTATAACATGTTCAAATCAAGTTCCACACTTAACATATTCAAATATCATACATAAGTTCACATATAACATATTTAAATATGAAGGACTTACCACACTTACCATAGAATCCATATACATTTGCTCTACTTGAGCCTTTACCAAGATGCAAGTTTCTAAGCACAAAACAAATGCAATCGGGATGGCACCTAGCCAATCCCATGACACAACTACACTCACCTAGTACTCGGAGACTTCGAGGTTCTCGGATAGCGATCCCCTTACCGATGGTGAAGATGGCTTGTCTTCTGCCACTTGAGCTAATTCAAAAAATAGGGAATTCTATTTAGAATCGAAACTAATGATTCATAAACGTTTTCAAGCTTACAAAAGCTCGTAGACAACATCAAAACCAAGAAATTAAGTTTCTAACTTAAGGACTCAACTTGAACCCTCAAGACTTAAATCTTGAAATTAAACTCTAAGGAATGAAGGAACCATCAAATTGATATATGGGTTTCACTTACCAAATCACAAGCTTTCAATTGGCGTATTGAAATTAAGCAAAGGTCAAAGATTGAGTTGAGGTGCTTGCTTGAGCTTGGGGGAAGAAGATGACAATGGAGGTGTGTGTTTGGTTTCTTTAAACAATGGGTAGATTTGGTTACGGTGAAATCAAAATAAAGAGAAAGCTTTTCTTTATTCCCTTATTAAGGAAACCATCACCCTAATCATTTTCACCTCACCAAGGACCAATGAGGAGCTTTCCCTTAGCAAAGGGAAAGCTTAAACAATGAATTTCCATCAATTCACACCTTTTTACAATCTTTAGGCAATTGATGACTAATAGTCATCTTTTCTGGTTACTCTTACGTGAATGGGTGATAAGCAAGGAGGTGAGCCATCCCCAATTCCCTAAACTTTACAAAATGGTCACTAATTCAATTTGGATAGGGACCCATATCGATACACCTTATGGACATATCGATACGGCTAGATTGAATTGGGTAAGTTAGTTAAAAATAGTTAGGTCGTATCGATACATGTCTACCGTATCGATACGCCTTGCCCAGATTCAGCATTTTCAATGAAACCCCTAACTTTCATTCCTTACAAAAAGGTCCAATAATTTCAATTAAGCCCAAATAACTTTTATTACTTCAAAATGAGGTACAAAGATTAGCAATTACACCATTCGGGCATAACTGGTGCAAAATTTCCGATCGTCGAAACCTAATTCTAACTAGATCAGTTTTTAGGGTGTGACAACTCTCCCCCTTAAGAAAATTTGTCCTTGAATTTTCACTCTAAATAAAAAGATGAGGATACTGTTTCTACATTATTTCCTCTGGCTCCCAGGTTGCTTCCTTCATTGAGTGACTTCTCCAAAGAACTTTTACTAGAGGCACAGGCTTGTTTCGAAGTTTCTTGACTTCTCGTGCGAGGATCTGCACTGGTTCTTCCTCGTACATCAAGTTGGACTGAATCTCTACAGATTCTAGCTCGATCACATGGGAAGGATCATACTGGTACTTTCGTAGCATAGATACATGAAAAACATTATGGATTCGACTTAATTCCTCAATGAGAGCTAGTTGGTAGGCAATAGGTCCAACTCACTCGATCACCTCGAATGGGCCAATAAAACGAGGACTTAGTTTCCACTTCTTTCCAAAACGAAGGATCTTCTTACATAAAGATACCTTAAAGAAAGCTTTCTCGCCAACATCATATTGAATGACCCTTCTTTTCAAATCAGCATAAGCTTTCTGCCGGTCAAACGTAGCCCTGAGCTGGTCACGAATAACGGTCACCATTTCTTCAGTTTCTCGAAGTAAGTCAGGGCCTAACATTTTGCCTTCATCAAGCTTGGTCCAACAAAGAGGAGTTCTACATCTTCTTCCATAAAGAGCTTCATAAGAAGCCATTTGAATCGAGGCTTGATAACTATTGTTGTACGCGAACTCCACTAATGGTAGAAACTTTTCCTATGTATCTCCGAAATCAATAACACAGGCTCGTAACATATCTTCTAGAATCTACAAGGAAGAATTGAGATTGGTACAAAACACTTATATATGTGGATAGAAGAGATATAAGGTTACCTAAATAACCTTTTAGATTGTCCATCGGTTTGAGGGTGGAAAACAGTGCTTAGGCGCACTCGAGTTCCCAAAACCTCATGTAAGGTTCTCCAAAACTAGGATGCAAAACGTGAATCACGGGCAGAAATAATAGATACAGGAACTCTGTGCAAATGGATGACTTCACGAATGTATAACTCAGTAAGTATAGGCAAGCTAAAATCCATTATCACCTGAAGAAAATGAGTAGACTTAGTGAATCGGTCTACAATGACCCAAATAACATCATTTTTCTTCAGTGTCATTGGTAGACCATTTACGAAATCCATCGAAATACGGTCTTATTTCCATTGTGGAAGCTCAATAGGTTGTAAGAGACCAGTAGGCACCTTGTGCTTGGCTTTAACCCGTTGGCAGGTCAAACACCTAGCCTCAAAGTCTGTGATCTTACCTTTCATACCAGACCACCAATACAACTCTTTCAAGTCTTTATACATTTTGATAGTTCCAGGATGAACAGAGAAATGACTCAAATGAGCTTCACTTAGAATTTTATTTCGAAGATCATCATCATCAGGGACATATATACAATTTCGAAAACACAACAAGCCCTCGGAATTCATAGCTAAATCAGGATCTGATTATCATTGATCTTAGCAATAAGAGTTTGCAACTCCTTGTTACCTCCTCAAAAATATTGTTTTTCATGCCTATCTTGATATGTTTTTGCTTGTTTTCGAGTGCATTTAGTTGCATTAGCTTGTTAGAATCATGCATATACATTAAGGAGTTAGTAGGCTGCCTATGCCAGTGTGATGAGTTGTTTTAGTAGCCTTTTTACAGGTTGGCAAGTGGAATGGCAGGAGGAATGGACGCAGTTAGGAATACCAAGGTGAATACCAGATGTTGTGGGCACGGAAGGACCAGATGAGTGCTAAGCATTTATTGGCAGAGAGGTATGCCAGCGGCTATGCAAAGAAGAGATAAACCCTCGAAAAAATAGAAAAGGATCAGGCTCCTAAAAGATCTTAATTGGATCAACTTTTGAAAAAAGAACGGATAAGGTGATGCCAAGTGATGTTGGCAAAGTTGTTCCAAGCTCGTATGCTAGGATGGCCATGGCATGATGACGTCGGCCCTAGCCTGATAAGATATCACACCGAGTTGATAAAATATCAAAAATGATCAGATAGAGCTCTATCTTTTATCTCTTGATCATTTCAAATTCAAATGCAAATGCTTATCTTATCATTTTCCTTACACGCCTATATAAAGACCAACTGATCAAGCATTTGAGGATACGATCAATTGATCACGAAGAGAAGATGAGACAAGAGGTGGTCGGAGCGAGGTGTTAGAGCGGTGAGTGACAGTCGGTGCAACCGAGCAAGGGTGGTTAGACTTCTTGGCCGAGAGCCTGGCGTGGAAGGCTGGATAGAGATACCCCTCTGCCTATTCCCTTGGCAGAAGTTGTTTTTCTTTAGTTTTTATTATGATGGTGATGTTAAAAACGTCTGTTGGTTAACCCCCACACCATGAACTAATTTAATAGTTGGTGGGGGATGTTTTGGTTTTAAACGTTGACTTTTATGCCTTATTTCCTTTATAATAATTATGCTTTTGGCAAAGTTTGTCTGTTTTGCATACTTTAATTTTTCCTAAGTACTGTGCCAATGCGAGAGCTTGGACAATTAGCTTACTGCCTTCCAATATCTTAACAGACTTGTGTTGGCAACGATCAAGTTGCTGAACACTTGGGAGAGAAGCTTCGAGAGAAGTCGTTCAAGTAGATGAACTTACTTCGGAAGTGAAATCTACCCCCATGGAGTATAGATTGATTTTTAAATCAAATTGGTTTAAGGAAAACATACACTATAGAGATATAAAGGGCGTTTACTTAGCCCGTTTAGGGCAATGACCATCGAGAGAGGCTTTGCAATTTTTGAACCTGCTCGGCAACCAATGCCAAGATAGTTTTGTCAATAAAGGCTGGCATGAACCACGTTTGAACCAGACATTCCCTACGAACAATCATCATTCATTTGAAAACACCTTTCTAGCCAACACTTAACTTTGGTTTTATTTTATTTTATTTTCTTAGTTTTAAAATCAACTCTTTTAAACTACAATATTTTCTTCCAAAATAAGTATCAAACTAAACAATCGAATTCTAAGTCAATCTATGTAGGATCGATACTCAGCTTACCAAGCTGTATTACTTGTCGACCATGTATACTTGCATGCAAAAAAATCTTGGCACAATTTATCTTGCCCAAATGCATACCATTTATACCTTTTGCCAGCATTCATTTTACACATCTCCCTGAGAGTCAACAAGTTTTTGGCGCTGTTGTTGGGGATTGCAACGGATTTGATTGTTTTTAAATTTTTACTTGTTTTTGTTTTCATCTTTGTTTTCACTAGTGTATGACCAGAAACCACCCAGTGGTGGACGAGTGGTCATACGATTTGGAAATTAAGATAACCTTGCGGAGGTTAAAGAGGCGATACCAAGAAATGAATCAAGGCAATCAGAGGAATGGTGTGGTGAATAATGATCCACCCATTAACAATCAACCTAATAAAAATGTACCACCGCCTCTTAATGTCCCAAATATGGTTGAAGAAGAAGAGAGGCCAATCCGAGAACATTTAGCACCTAACATTGCAAATCTCATGCCAGGACTTATTGGCACTAATGCCGATGAGCCTAACTTTGAACTTAAACCCGTAATGATCCAAACTCTTTTAAATGCAGGTCAATTCGATCAAGCACTTACTAGAGACCCGAGACAACATCTTAAACAATTCATAGAGATATGCCAACTATTTCAACAAACTGAAGTGTCTGGAGATACTGTGAAGCTAAAATTGTTTACTTTTTCCTTGAGAGACAGAGACAAGGCATGGCTCAATTCTTTGCCACCAGGATCAGTTACTTCTTGGGTAGACCTTTGCCAGAAGTTCCCGACGTGGTTTTAACCACCAACACTCACTACCAAGTTGCGTGGTGAAATTATTACATTTAAACAGGCCAAGGATGAAACTCTTTATGAAGCCTGAAAAAAATTTAACGATTAGTTGAGAATGTGTCCAATGCATGGGTTCCCAAATTGGACCCAAATACAAACCTTCTACAATGAATTGAATGCAAAAATAAGGACTGTTGTGGATGCTTCAATAGCCATATCATTGATTGATAAGAAGTACACTGAGGCTGTTGATATCCTTGAGAGAATTTCGATCAATGACTTTGAGTATCCTGTTGCTAGACTTGGGGCTGGGACTAAAGCTAGTGGGAAATTGAAAGTTGATGAACTCAAGTCCATTCATGCCGAGATTTCCACCCTCACTAGCATGGTGAGAACGTTGCAAAAGAACAATGAAACCCAAGAAGTCAAAGCACTAGATCTATTTTGCACCATTTGTGGAGAAAACCACCATATGGATGAATGCCATGTTAATCTTGAGTCGGTAAATTTTGTTGGGAATGATGGTCATTTTTATAATGCTAATACCTATAATGCATGTTGGAGACAACACCCTAACTTAGCTTGGGGAAATCAAGGAGGAAATCACTACAATGCCCCGTGCCAGAACATCCAACGGTAGAACAACAATGTCATGCCAGCATTTTTTCAAAATACCATGCCACAGAAAGCTCAGAACAATTTCCACCAAGGGCAAAGAAGCAACCAATGAGGAGATCTTACACAATATATGGAGCGAAATGAAGTAGCAGTCCAAAGTTTGGCGGCATCAGTAAGAAACTTGGAAATACAAATTGGGCAGATTGCTAATGCACTTAGCAATTGACCCTATGATACTTTGCCAAGTGACATTGAAGATGCTCGGCACAAAGAAAATGAACAATACAAGGGAATAACTCTTCGGAGTGGTAAGCAGTGTGAAACAAAGACGGCTGCTTGGCAACCAGTCGTCAGCCAAAATGCAAAGCTTGTGCCAGCAAACATACCTAGAGAAGTAGAGAAGGAGAAAGTAGACGATGCCAGCGATCATGCCAGTAAGAGTGCCAACAATGATGCCAACAATGATATAAGCAGACTGAAGCCAAAATAGATGCCAACACTGCCTCGGCAAAGCCGACAGTGTCAGCATATGTATATCCACTGCCACCATTTTCAGCAAGACTTCAAAAGTATAAGCAGGACCATCAATTTAAGCACTTTTTGGAAGTGCCTAAATAGTTGCAAATTAACATTCCATTGGTGGAAGCCCTTGAACAAATGCCCAACTATGTAAAATTCATGAAGGACATCTTGTCCAAAAATAGGAAGTTGGGAGAATTTGAAACTGTTGCTCTCACTAAGGGATGCAGTGCCATGATCCTAAACCGATTTCCACCAAAGCTGAAAGATCCATAGAGTTTTACTTTTCCTTGCACAATTGGTGACAAGTTCATGGGGAAGACGTTGTGCGACTTGGGTGCCAACATCAATTTGATGGCACTATCAGTTTTCAAGAAGCTTGGCATAGATGCAAGACCTACCACGGTGACACTTCAATTGGTAGACCGATCCTATGTATATCCTAAGGGTAAGATTGAAGATGTATTGGTAAAGGTAGACAAATTCATTTTCCCAACTGATTTTATCATTTTAGATTATGAAGCTGATATTAATGTGGCAATTATTTTGGGTAGGTTGTTTCTTGCTATTGGCAGGGCTCTTATTGATGTTCATAAAAGGGAAATAACCATGAGAATGAATGATCAACATGTTACTTTTAACGTATTTCAAGCTTTGAAATATGCAGATGAACCTGATGAATGTCAAGTCGATGAAATGATGGAGTCCATCTTTACTTTTTACATGGCACAGTTGTGCCAGGATATAGCAAGTGATGACGGCATGCTTGATGCCATAGCTGAACTGTTTGAGGAACCTGTGGAATTAGCCTTGGAGGCTAAAGATGTAAGTTACTTCGAGCCATTATATTTGGCCGATAAAGAGATAAAGAAACCAAAACCATCTATTGAGGAACCACCATAGTTGAAGCTTCAACCCCTTCCAAAACACTTAAAGTATCCTTATTTAGGTAAGAACTCGACTCTGTCAGTGATTATTGCCACTAATCTTACTCATGATCAGGAGGTAAGATTGCTGGCAATACTAGAATATTATAAGCAAGTGTTGGGTTAGACCTTGGCAGACATCCAAGGTATTAGCCCAACCATTTGCATGCACAAGATCATACTAGGGGAATACAATGGCAGGACCATTGAAGGCCAAAGGTGACTAAACCCAAGCATGAAAGAGGTTGTAAAGAAAGAGATCATAAAATGGTTGGATGCCGGGATCATTTATCCTATTTCCAACAGCTCTTGGGTTAGCCCGGTGCAGTGTGTACGAAAGAAGGATGGCATGGCTGTGATCCAAAATAGTAAGACCGAGTTGATTCCCTCTAGAACCGTCACTGGATGGAGGGTGTGCATGGATTACAGAAGGTTGAACAAGGCTACAAGGAAGGACCACTTCCCATTGCCTTTTATTGACTAGATGTTGGACATGTTGACAGGTAAAGCTTTTTACTGTTTTTAGATGGTTATTCAGGATATAATCAGATTACCATCGCCCTTGAAGACCAAGAGAGGACCACGTTCACGTGTCCATATGGGACATTTGCCTTTAGAAGGATGCCATTCGGACTGTATAATGTGCCAGTAATATTTTAATGTTGCATGATGGCCATTTTCTCCAATATGATTGAGCATAACATGGAAGTATTCATGGATGATTTCTCAGTGTTTGGTGTAACATTTGAGGAATGCATCCACAGACTGGAGCAAGTTTTGAAGATATGCATAGAGACAAACCTAGTGTTGAATTGGGAGAAATGCCACTTCATGGTGAAGAAGGGCATTGTTCTCGGTCATAAGGTAACCAAGAGATGACTAGAAGTTGATCAAGCCAAAGTGGAGGTAATTAAGCAATTGCCACCTCCAACAAGTGTTAAAGGTATAAGGAGTTTTTTAGGTCATGCCAGTTTTTGTCGGCGATTTATTAAAGATTTTTCAAAAATTGCTAAACCTTTTTGCTCATTGTTGGAACATAATGTCACTTTTGCATTTGACGATTATTGTTTGAGAGCATTTTAGGAGCTTAAAGACAGATTGATTAATGCCCACATAGTCATGACATCGAATTGGAATGAGCCCTTTGAGCTCATGTGCGGTGCCAGCGATTATGCCGTTGGAGGAGTTCTGGGACAACAGCATGGCAAGATGTTCCATGCCGTCTACTATGCTAGCAGAACCTTGAATAAAGAACAACTAAATCACTCTACAACCGAGAAAGAATTCCTCGCGATTGTATTTGCTTTTGATAAATTTAGATCTTATCTAATTGGTAATAAGGTTGTGGCTTATACAGATCATTCGGCGTTGAAATATCTCTTGGCAAAGAAGGATGCCAAACCTAGACTAATCCGATGGACGCTCTTACTTCAAGAATTCGACTTGGAGATTAGAGATAAGAAAGGCAGCGAAAACTTAGTAGCTGACCATCTCTCAGTTGGAGCATCACATTGAGGATGTTAAGTCCACTATAATTAGAGACAAATTTTTGACGAGTATTTACTTGCAGCCGATGCTATACCTTGGTATGCTGACATAGTCAACTACCTGGTAAACAATATTCTACCATCAGACCTGGCATATAATTCTAAGAAAAGATTTTTATGAGAGGTGAGGCAATACTATTGGGATGAGCCCATGTTGCACAAGTAGTGTACCGACCAAGTGATTCGTCGATGTGTGCCAAAGGACGAGCAGCAACATATATTACATCAATGCCATGCCGCACCATGTGGAGGACATTTTGCTAGGATAAAGACTGCTGCCAAAGTTTTATAGTCAGGATTCTTTTGTCCTACACTGTACAAGGATGCCCACGAGTATGCCAAGGAATACGATCGATGCCAATGAATAGGGAACATCTCTAGAAAACACGAATTTCCACTCTAGAACATTCTGCTAGTGAGTTTATTTGATGTGTGGGGGATCGACTTTATGGTTTCTTTCCCCCCATCGGTCGGTAATGTGTACATTCTCTTGGCTGTTGACTATGTGTCAAAGTGGGTAGAGGCTTTTGTCTTGCCAATAAATGATGCCAAGGCTGTTGCCAAGTTCTTGTACAAAAATATTTTCACTAGATTTGGTGTTCCTCGAATGATTATTCATGACGAGGGTACTTATTTTAAATGTAAATTAATTTCTAAAATATTGTGCAGGTATGGGATTCAGAAGCGAATTGCCACAGCATGCCATCCACAAACAAATGGGCAGGCCGAGATATCCAATAAGGAGATTAAGATCATTTTGGAAAAAACTGTGAATCCAACAAGGAAAGAGTGGTCCATGAAACTAGATGAGTCCTTGTGGGCTTATATGACGACATTTAAAAACTCTTTTGGGTACTTCCCCATTCAAACTTGTCTTTGGCAAACCATGCCATCTGCCAGTAGAACTTGAACATAAAGCCTATTGGGCCATCCGAAAGCTTGACATGGCATGGAGAATTGCTGGAGGAAAGAGGTTGCTTGACCTCAATGAATTTGGGGAATTTAGAACACAATCCTATGAGAACGCTAAGACATACAAGGAGAAGGAAAAACGTTGGCATGATAGTCGGATCTTGCCAAGACAGTTCAAAATAGGTCAGCTTGTTCTTGTTTAACTCTCAGCTCAAACTTTTTCCAAGTAAGCTTAGGTCAAGATAGACGGGTCCTTATGAAGTTGTGAAGCCATATGCTCATGGGCCTGTAGATATCAAGAACTTACATACCGAAGAAATTTTTAAGGTGAACGGTCAGCGCCTAAAGCATTACTTGGAAGGTAAGAAAAATCATGCCAAGAAGGTGATCTTCTTGGGAAAATTGGAATGAAGCATCCGCAAGTTTGAAATTCTTTGTAAATATTAAGATTAGTTGTTTTTGTTTTACTTTAGGAATCGGGTTTTTGTTTTTGTTTTCTTTTTATTGTCTTTCAATTTTTATTCATTTGCTGCGTTACACGATTTTCCATTTAATGTGTGTAGATTATTGCCAGAAGGACTGTGAGCCAGTGTGCTTGCCAGCAGTTATGTCATGGCCCATGCCAGAGGCATGTGCAGGTTTTCGTGTGGAGGAAGAAAAGAAACCCTAGCTTGTGTAAAAATAGAGGGAAATCTGGGGAATTTAACCCTTTTTGCCGCCCATATTTATGATAGGTTATCTTATCATAATTACCCTATCACTTCATATCCCTTTCAAATCTTTATCCTTATCACTTTTTTAAACCCTTTCCACTTAAAACTCTCTAAAACTCTTCATCATCCCCTACTTTTCAGCTACCCCAATTAATCCCTCTTAAACACTTAACCATTTTTCTTTTCCACTCCATTAAAACTGATTTTCCCTCCAAAACTTTTCCCTTTTACTCTAATTCGATTTTCTCTCAAGCAAGATCCAAGAACTTCAATCTTTTCTTTTCTTCTTCCCATCGATTCTCATCTTTTCATCTCTATGGCTTCATCCTCTACTCCCTTCAAGCGATTTTTCAATGAGGAGATTCACAAGAAGTTCAATGAGATATTTTCTTCAAGGTTGTTTCTCTATGAGAAACACTTCGAATTCTGAACTGACACCACTACCAGATTTCCGTCGGGGTTCATGTACATCGTTGATATGTATAAATGAAGTTCTTTCTGACAGCGAAAGGGGGAGGTGTTTGCCACCATCGTGCAAGAGTTTTACTCTCATCTTGTTACCAAAGATTCCCAATTCTTGATGATTCGGGGTAAGTGTGTCTGTTTTGATGAAGGTTACATTAACTCTCTTTTCTCTTTGCCCACTAGAGGAGACGAGTATTTTGAGTATGCTGAGTCGATGAACGCTACCAAGCGAAAGAAGATTCTAGAAGGCCTGTGCGAGCCTGGCACAATGTAGACTGTTTTGTTCACCGACCACTGGACCATTAAGAGGCTGACATTGAAGCCTCAGATACGGGGATGGAACCATTTCATCAAGCACAATCTTATACCCATATCTCAGAGGACCGACTTATCCTGTTGCACTACATTATCAAAGGGCGTCAGATCAATGCCGGTAAAATTATTATCGATGAAACTTACAAGTGTGCTACCAAAGGTAAGGGAAGTCTATTTTCTCCTTTGTTGATTTCTAATATTTGTTTGCACCATAAAGTGCCAGGATGGATGAGGATCATGGCCAGGTGATTAAGGGTACGACCATCACTACTCATATTTGAGGAAACCTCACTAGAGGAGAGCCAAAGGAGAAGGGAAAGCAAAGCTTAAGCCAAAGGCCAAGCCGACAAGTGTGCCAGAAACCATACCAACGAGCTTGTTGGCAGTATTGTCCCAGGTGTATGTACGCCAGGAGATTATCATCCGAAAATTGGAGACATCCGAGGAGCTTAACGCAAAAATGAGGTACTATACCAAGAAGCGAAATGCCATCATTTGGGAGGTACTTGTGAAACTTTCCCCCAATGTGGTACTGGTATTTCCAATTTTTCCTACCGAGCCTACTGCCAATGATCCTCTGCCAGCCAGTCTAGTCCAGTCAAGCCAGTCCAGTCAAGTTTGCTAGTCCAGCCAGTCATACAAGTCCATTCAATTTTGCCAGTTCTGAGTCTGAGGAAACATTTCCCCTATCTTTGGTGCATGTTGAATCAGCCAGCACTGATTCTTCCTCTGAGTCAGAGGAGATTCCTGCCAAGAAAGAGAAGCCAACACTAGTCACACCACCAGCCGAGTCTGCCAAGAAGAATGATGATGTTGGAGCATCCACTACTGCCACTAAGCAGAGTTGGAAAGGAAAGAAGAGAATGGACCCTGACCATGAGAGCCTATCCATAAGGAAGACCCATGTCAGAAAAGAAGAAGAATCCCGTGCCAAATGAAATGAAGCCTCATCCGAAGGGAAGTCTTTTTCTACCTAACTCTTTCGCATTTCATGTTTGCATTTTCATGATCATGCATTTTTATTTTTCTGTTTCTCTTATATATATATATGTGTCGTTTCATGCATTGAGGACAATGCATATCTTGGGTTTAGGGGTATGCATTCTCTCACTTTTATGTCATGCCATGCACGTTTAAATTTTTATGCCTACCATATAGTTCATGTAGAATAGTTGCATATTGAACCATTAAAAAAGTAAAAAAAAAGAAATTTTTGTCTCGACTTAAATTTGAAGTTTGTTAACAACTGTTAGGCAAGCTTATTTTGTTCTACTTGTTTTCCCGATGATGAGTTTATAATTTTCAGTTTGCCATGCCAATAGATTTGTATGCCATGTTTGCCAATTTATCTAGTTTAGGTAATTGTTTTTACACTTAACACGTGGTATGTATCTAGTTCCTTAGCAAACTTAGACTATTTGAAACCATGCTCAGATTTAAAAAAAGAAACAAAAGAGAAAGATGATGCCAGGGTTAAATGTAAATAAGGAAGCAATGTTCTGCCAAGGCAAGAAAAAAATTAAACTATCCTCTAACTAGGGATAATAAGTACTTAGGGCTTCGTAGTATGCTCCCTCTTAGTTCTTAAGTCCAAAACCTTAGTGTATGAGTTGAAGAGAAAGCCTAACGGTAACTGGATTAAGGTGGGGACTCGTGGTATTCTCCCTCTTATCACTCACGCTAAATAGTGCCATGAAGTATGCCAAAGATAATGCCAACACCCTTAGGCAAGAAAGAAAGAAAAAAAAGAAAAAAATAATCCGAGTTTAGGAAGTAAAATTGGCTAAGAGAGTGAATGGGCACTAGATGCATACTGCCCACACTTTGTGCACAAATCATGCACTTAGACTGGAGTTATATTGTTGCACTTGAATTACTATCTGCTTGGCATTGTGCACTGAGATTTCTAAGGGCAACATTAGAATCAAACTCTACTTGTCAGCACTTGTTGGCATTCCAACCGAACTTTTGCCGAGGTACTATTTTCACCGTTTTTTATTTTCTTTTCTCTTGCATTACTTGAGGACAAGCAATGAACTGGGTTTGAGGGTGTGTTACCTCCTCAAAAGTATTGTTTTTCATGCCTATCTTGATATGCTTTTGATTGTTTTCGAGTACATTTAATTGCATTAGCTTGTTAGAATCATGCATATACATCAAGGAGTTAGTAGGCTGCCTATGCCAGTGTGATGGGTTGTTTTAGTGGCCTTTTTGCAGGTTGCCAGGTGGAATGGCACGAGGAATGGACGCATGGATGCAGTTAGGAATACCAAGGTGAATGCCAGATGTTGCGGGCACAGAAGGACCAGATGAATGCCAAGCATTTGTTGGCAGAGAGGTATGCCAGCGGCCATGCCAAGAAGAGATGAACCCCAAAAAAATAGGAAAGGATCAGGCTCCTAAATGATCGTAATTGGATTAACTTCCAAAAAATAGCGGATAAGGTGATGCCAAGTGATGTTGACAAAGTTGTGCCAAGCTCGTGTGCCAAGATGGCCATGGCATGGTGACGTCAGCCCTAGCCTGATAAGCTATCACACCGAGTTGATAAGATATCAAAAATGATCGGATAGAGCTCTATCTCTTATCTCTTGATCATTTCAAATTCAAATGCAAAGGCTTATCTCATCATTTCCCTTACACACCTATATAAAGACCAACCGATTTGAGGACACGATCGATTGATCGAGAAGAGAAGATGAGACGAGAGGTGGTCGGAGCGAGGTGTTGGAGCGGCGAGTGACAGTCGGTGCAATCGAGGAAGGGTGGTTAGACTTCTTGGCCGAGAGCCTGGCGTGGAGGGCTGCATCGAGAGACCCCTCTACCTATTCCCTTGGCAGAAGATGTTTTTCTTTAGTTTTTATTATGATGATGATGTTAAAAACGTTTGTTGGTTTGTTGGTTAGCCCCCACACCATGAACTAATTTAATAGTTGGTGGGGGATGCTTTGGTTTTAAACGTTGGCTTTTATGCCTTAGTTCCTTTATAATAATTTTGCTTTTGGCAAAGTTTGCCTATTTTGCATACTTTAATTTTTCCTAAGTACCGTGCCAATGCGAGAGCTGGCACAGTTAGCTTATTACCTTCCAATATCTTAACAGACTTGTGTTGGCAACGATCAAGTTATTGAACACTTGGGAGATAAGCTTCGAGAAAAGTTGTTCAAGTAGATGAACTTACTTTGGAAGTGAAATCTACCCCCACGGAGTATAGATTGGTTTTTAAATCAAATTGGTTTAAGGAAGGCATACACTATAGAGATATAAGGGTTTTTACTTAGCCAGTTTAGGGCAATGACCATTGAGAGAAGCTTTGCTATTTTTGAATCTGCTAGGCAACCAATGCCAAGATAGTTTTGTCAATAAAAGCTGGCATGAACCACGTTTGAACCATGCATTCCCTGTCAACAGTCATCATTCATTTGAAAACACCTTTTCTAGCCAACACTTCACTTTGGTTTTATTTTATTTTATTTTATTTTCTTAGTTTTAAAATAAACGCTTTTAAACTAAAATCTTTTCTTCCAAAACAAGTAGCAAACTAAACAATCGAATTCCAAGTCAATCTCTGTGGGATTGATACTCAGCTTACCAAGTTGTATTACTTGTCGACCGTGTATACTTGCACGCAAAAGACTCTTGACACAGTTTATCTTGCCCAAATACATACCATTTATACCTTTTGCCAGTATTCATTTTACACATCTCCCTAAGAGTCAACACTCATTGTCAGAATCTTGGAGTGCTTTGATTTGGGACAGATGGTTGAATGAATTTTCAATTCCGCTAACAACTTGCCAAGCTTCTTGAGCCAGAAGTGGGCATTTAAACATCTTGGGGAGGAAGTGGGTTTTCGACTAAGAGCTTCAGCCACAACATTGGCCTTACCAGGATGGTAATCAATGACCAAATCATAGTCTTTCAAAAGTTCCATCCATCGACATTGACGAAGATTCAACTCCTTATGAGTCAGAAGATACTTCAAGCTCTTGTGATCAGTGTACAAGTAGCACTTCTCACCGTAAAGATAGTGCCCCCAAATCTTTAAGGCAAACACAACAGCAGCTAGTTCCAAATCATGCGTCGGATAATTCAGCTCGTGTGGTTTTAAGTTGACGTGAAGCATAAGAAATGACTTTTCCTTCTTGCATGAGTACACATCCTAATCCCAGGTGGGATGTATCACTGTATACGGTGAAGTCTTTACCTGATCAGGTTGCACTAAAACAGAGGCATGTGTCAGGACTTGCTTAAGTTAATCAAAACTCCTTTGTTGCTCCACTGTCCACACAAAGAGTGTTTTTTTACGGAAAAGCTTCGTCAAGGGTGCAACAATCATCGAAAACCTTTTAACGAATCTACAGTAGTAGCCTACAAAATCCAGAAAATTACGATCTTCTCCAACATTCTTTAGAGGGATCCAATCAAGAACCGCTTGAATCTGCTTTAGGTCCACCTAAATTCCTGTAGAAGAAATCACATGTCCCATAAAAGATACTTCAGATAGCCAAAATTCACATTTACTGAACTTAGCATATAACTGTTTCTCCCGGAGAGTCTAAAGCATAATCTGGAGATGTTCTTCATGAGTGGTAGTGTTCTTGGAATAGATCAGGATGTCATCTATGAACACAACCACCTATTTATCTAGATAAGACCGGAACACAAGGTTTATCAGGTCTATGAAGGCTGCAGGTGCATTGGTAAGTCCAAAAGGCATTACCAAGAATTTATAATGGTCGTATCTAGTTCGGAAGGCAGTCTTTGGAACATCAAACTCCTTCACTAGCATTTGATAGTATCCAGATCGTAGGTCTATCCTAGAGAAGACAAAATCACTTTTTAACTGATCGAAGAAGTCATTGATCCTCAGTAACAGATACTTATTCTTGATTGTTACTCTATTCAGCTGACGATAATCAATGCATAGTCGCATCGATCCATCTTTCTTCTTGAAAAACAAAATTGATGCTCCCCAGGGTGAGGAACTCGGTCGTATAAATCCCTTATCCAAAAGATCTTGATTTGGGCCTACAATTCTTTTAATTCAACTGGAGACATCTTATACGGGGCAATAGAGACTGGTGTAGTCCCCGGTTACACTTCAATTCAAAATTCCACTTCTCGGGTCAGAAGGAGTCCTAGAAGTTCATAGGAAAACACATCAGGGAATTTTTTTACCACCAGTACACCTTCAAGCTTTGCATCTTCTTTAGATTTCATAGAACACACGATGGCTTCATTAGACTCGGGTTTAGTTTTCATTAGGGTTATGCTCTCCTTGCCGAGTCCACGGAGATATAGCTTCTTCTTCGAACAATCTAACTAGGCTTGATGTTCAGCTAACCAGTCAAGGCCTAGGATAAGATCGAACTCGTGGAAGGGCAAGACCATCAAATTGGCCGAAAATGGGATCCCTTGGATCCTTAGAGGACAAGCATTATAGATCAACCGTATAACCACACTATCTCCTAGTGGGTTAGAGACAACTATTTTAGAAGTGACTGGTTCAAGTTCTAGGGCATACTTTCCAATCAATGGTTCACTAATAAAGGAATGTGTAGAACCAGGATCCACCAAAGCGTAAATAAGATCAAAACGTAATTCCACCATACCTGCAATCACGTTAAGATCGTCTTCTTACTCTCGACCTCGAACATGATACATCTGAGCTGAGGTCTGAGAATCATATCCAACTAAAGGAGAATTTGAGTTGGGAGGTTTCGCTGCTAATCCAGACTACATTTGTTTCACTCCTCTTCCATTATTAGGATTGTTCTAAGAGGTCACTGAGGTAGGAGCATTCGGATTCTGCGGACATTGTCTAATAAAGTGACTAGCTTCACCATAGAGGTAGCAAGATCTGGCCTGTCTCCGACATTGCCCAGGATGCCTCTTCTAACAAAAGCTACATAAAGGGATCTGTGAGCCTCTCCCTAAACCACTTGTACTATCGAATGAAGCTGTACGAGCGATAAATGTTCTTGGGGATTGGAATTGTGACACATATCCCGTCTTTTGTAGCTGGTGAAAGGTGGCAGGCTTCTGGTCCCACTGTCTATTCTTCTTATAAGGCATGAAAGGTTTGGAATCATCTCAGGATCTCTTGTCAGATCTGGCTTGGTTTCCCTTCCTTCTTTCATAAGCCTTCCGAGAGGCTTCAGTAGCAATCGCTCGGTTGACCAGGTTCTGAAAGTCCTCCAACTCCAAAGTAGTGAAGAGATGACGTAATTCATCAAAGAGTCCATTGATAAACATTCTGTATTTCTCCTTTTCAGTGCGTATGATCTCAGCACCATACCTTGAATACTTGCAAAAGTCGTGGATATACTACTCCACGGGTCGTCCTCCTTGTCTCAGATAGAGGAACTTCTTACGCCTTCTAGCAAGGTAATGGTCGCTGAAATACTTCTTACGAAACTTATGAAGGAAGAAGTCCCATGTAACTCTATGCTCAAATGCGGTAAGTGTCACGGTGTCCCACCAACTCTAAGCCTCTTTAAAAATTAGTGTTAGAGCGCACTCCAACTTATGTTCATCAGGACACTTCATCTGCTTGTTCAGGACTTTAAAGTATTTTCCAGCCAATACTCTGCCACTTCAGAGTTGTCTTGTTCTTGGCCGGTGAAAGTGTAAATCGGATACTGCCTGAGCTTATCAATGAAAGCTTTCGAGATAGATGAAGATGTTTCAGCAGATAGTGGCAGCGGCTCTTGCCAAAGAGACACAACCACTTGTTTCATCATCTCAACTATGGACATCAAATATTCGTATTGAGCGGAAGGCATCAGAAGGGGATTAGGCAAGTCATTCTGTCCCACCTGCTTCGATAGGACTTTAGCTCCAGCGTTTTTCCCCTATGCTGAGGAGGAATCGGGGTGTGGTTCTACCGTATCATGTCTATCACCGGGTGCAGACATCCTTAAAGCTAATCAAACAAAAGAGATTGAAACGTGTTAGCTACAAGTAACAGATAACATATATAGATAAATTCCTAGGTGGCATATACACATGCAGACTCATGATAAGCCTCAGTTTAGTCCTAGAATCGACTAAACTCTAGCTCTAATACCACAAATCTAACACCCCCTTCCCGGCCTGGTAAGAAATTGGGTCGGAAAGTATTATCAGAAACAGATTCGAAGGCTGGAAGCTTAACTGAAGTTCAAAATCTTATTCAGAATGTCTTATTAACCACTTTTACAACTTATCGAACTAACTTATTAATAGCTTACTCAATTTTGGGGTTAATTTCAAACTTTTTTAAAATTAGGGACTAAATCATAAATTTTACAAATTAAGAGTCTTTGTCAGAATTTATTTTCACTAACCTTCAATTAAACTTTTTATTTATTAGTCTACAAAATTTTGTTATTAACGGAGGTCATTCACCTATCCAATTAGATCATTTAAAGTTTAGTGACCAATCTGTAAACTATTAGAAACTATAGTTTAAGTCATTTAACAGAATTAACTAACACCGCACCGGTACACTTAAAACCGTATCAGTACGCTAAGTCATATTTCTTAATTCCAGATTCAAGGGTAACAAGCCCATATCGATACATCTAAGCTTGTATCGATACGCGTTGACCAAGGTTAACCCGTTTTGGTATAGCCTAAGGTTGTTTCGATACAATTTATTTCCCATACCTTATTGTCCAAGTCCGTATTGATACACCCTTTTTTTTATCGATACATTCTGTTTTACCAAGTCCAAATATGCAAGACCGTATCGATATAGCTTGACCCGTATCGATACGTATGTCTTGTAATAACAGATTTTATTTGGTTTTTATTCGAATTACAGATCAAACAATGTCCAAACTTTACCAAATTTTACCAGCAATATTTAATCACTAAAACCTACTAGCATGTCATTTTTAGGTTCATTTGAATCCTTTTACTATGTTTTTACCTTTTAGTGCCTTTAATCCCAATTTAACTAGTTTCTTTAATTTACAACCACATCATATTCTATTTTTAGTATTTAGACACCCACCTTAAGCCATTATATACATATCAAAATAGACCAATGTAACACGTCTAAGCCCTATTCCACCTTACTAGAAGTTCAAAACAAAACATGAGCATACATGTAATTGGTGGAAGTGACTTGCAACTACACAACACGATCCAGGCTCGAATTGCTTCAAGGTCCTAAAATGCATGAGACACACACGTGTTAGGCTTATATAGCCTAGTGAGATAGTTATACAAATGCGCAATAAGTTCCTTAATGGCATGAATAACATGTAAGCATGCTTGATCGACAATATACACCATAAATCATATATAGGTCATACTCAAGCCAAGTACATTATGTTTTCATATGTTAAATGTAAAGCACAAATACATATAATTTCCTTGGACATAGCAACCAATGGATACACAGATTCCCCTATACACCAAATCGTATCAAAAGTAGGTCTTAGCCTTGAGCCGTAGCTCTAGAATCCCTTACACAATCCAACCTTTTCTCCCCACATATAGGCCGTAGCCCGGACCGTAGTCCAATCCCTTACTTAGTGAGCTCAATAATCCTATAGCATGCCAATTGTATCCAATGTCCAAAAGTGTTCAAAGTTACACATATCATCATAAAACTCACCTTTGTGCCCTTAGGCCATATCGGGTTGCAAATTGAGCCTTGGCTCTAAATAGCATATTATAACATGTTCAAATCAAGTTCCACACTTAATATATTCAAATATCATACATAAGTTCACATATAATATATTCAATTATGAATGACTTACCACACTTACCATAGAATCCACATACATTTGCCATACTTGAACCCTTACCAAGACCCTAACAAAATTCAAGTTTCTAAGCCAATCCCAAACAACTACACTCACAAATGCAATCAAGGTGACACCTATCTTGCTGTGGAAGAGTTCCCAATGACACAACTACACTTCCACCACTTGAGCTAATTCAAAAAAATAGACTTCCATTTAGAATCAAAACTAATGATTCATAAATGTTTTTCCTTGCCAAAGCTGGAAGAGTTCGAAACCAAGAAATTGGCTTTCTAACATATGGGCTCAACTTGAACCCTCAAGACTTAAATCTTGAAATTAAACTCTTAGGATTGAATGAATCATCAAATTGATATAGGGGTTTTACTTACCAAATCACAAGCTTTCAATTGGTGTATTGAAATCAAGCAAAGGTCAACGATTGAGTTTAGGTGCTTGCTTGAGCTTGGGGAGGAAGATGACAATGGAGGTGTGTACTTGGTTTCTTTAAACAAAGGGTAGATTTGGTTACGATGAAATCAAAACAAAGAGAAAGCTTTTCTTTATTCCCTTATTAAGGAAACCATCACCCTAATTATTTTTCACCTCACCAAGGACCAATGAGGAGCTTTCCCTTAGCAAAGGGAAAGCTTAAACAATGAATTTCCATCAATTTAGGCCTTTTTACAATATTTAGGCAATTGATGACTAATAGTCATCTTTTCTGGCTACTCTCACGTGAATGGGTGATAAGCAAGGAGGTGAGTCATCCCCAATTCCCCAAACTTTACAAAGTGGTCACTAATTCGATTTAGACATGGACTTGTATCGATACACCTTATGGCCATATCGATACGACTAGACTGAATTGGGTAAGTTAGTTAAGCAGTTAGGCCGTATCGATACAGGTCCTACCGTATCGATACGCCTTGCCCAGATTTAGCATTTCCAGCATTTTCAATGGAACCCCTTCCATTCCTTACAAAAAGGTCCAACAATTTCAATTTAGCCCAAATAACTTTCATTACTTCAACATGAGGTACAAAGATTAGCAGTTACACCATTCGGGCATAACCGGTGCAAAATTTCTAATCAACGGAACTTAATTCCGTCTAGGCCGATTTTCAGGGTGTGACAATATTCATAATGGTCCATTCACATCACAAAAATTGTTGAAATGTTGCGATGTGAATTCTCCTCATCGGCCAGTTCGTAAAGTTTTAATGAATGAGCCTGATTCCTTCTCTATATGTATTTTGAAACTTTTGAAAAAGTTATGGGCATCATATTTTTCTGTCATGAATTAAACCCATGTTTTTCTACCAAAGTCATCAGTAAAAGTACGTATGTACCTCTTTTTACTATTAGAGATTGGTGAAATTGGTCCGCAAATATCTATATGCACCAATTGAAGAATCTGTGTTGCTCTCCAATTGTTTTTCTTTGGAAACATATCCCTGTGTTGCTTTCCTACGAGACAATCTTTGCACAACTTAGATGGAGATTTAAGTTGTGGTAATCCATTCACCGTCCCTTTTTGTTGAAGATTCTTAAGGTTTTTAAAGCTTAAATGCCCATATCTGCAATGCCAAAGATACGCTAAATCTTTTGTAATTGTAATAAAGCAAGCTGATGCAACAAGTTGACATATAGCATTGAACATGTACATGCGATTGGAAGACATTTTTACTTCCATGATTAAGCCTTTCTCTGAATGGTACACCTTACATCGTTCATGTTGAAATAGAATAGACAATCCCTTCTCTTGTAACTGCCCAATGCTAAGCAAGTTGTTCGTTAGTTGTGGTACATAAAATACCCCGTAATAATTTGCACAACTCCATGAATTTGTAGCCTGACATTGCCCTTTACTATTACAGCCATGCTTGAATTGTTGTTGAGCTTTACAACATTTCTGAAATTTTCATCTAGAGTTAAGAAACCAAGTGTCTCTTTTGGTGAGTGTATGTGTATCCACTAACGCGCATATGGTTGAGTGTATGTGTATCCACTAATGCCATCATCAACATTTCTTCTTAGGTCTCTACATAATTGGCCACCTTGGTTTGACACTCCCATTGGAAATGTCCAAGCTTATAACATTTGTAACATTCTATAGTAGATTTGTCAAAAAAAATTGTCTCGCTCTTCCGCGTCCACTTCCTCTGTAGCTTCTTCGGCCTCGACCCCTTCCTCTATAGTGATATCCAGTTGAGATTTTCAATTCTAGTGTTTCTTCAACTAAAGCATTTGTATTGAGACATTGCTCATGAACTAGTAGGCTGCTCTGCAGTTCATCAATACTCAAGGTTCTTGTGTCTTTAGACTCCTCAATGGCACACACAACATAATTAAATTTAGGAGTCATCGATCTGAGAATTTTCATCACCACTTCCTCATTGCCTTTGGTCTCACCATTTGCTTTCCTTTATTAGCAATGGTAAAAGTTCGGGCAAAATACTTATTTACAGATTTGCCAGCCTTCATTTCAAGAACCTCAAACTCTTTTTGTAGAGCTTGTAGTTGTGAACGCTTGACTCTAGTAGCACCTTGGTATTTTTGTCTCATAGAACCCCAAATGCTTTTAGACGAGTCCTTATTCAGAATGGTTTCAAGGACTGTACGATCTAAAGCTTGAAATAAATAGCTTTTTGCTTTAAATCTTTCAATTTTTGGTCGTCAAGACTCTTTCGTTGCTTCTCAGTGAAAACAGTCGTCTGCTATTGCAGGAACCCCATTTTCCACCACACTCCAATATTCTTTGGATCGTAAAAATATTTCCATGAGCATTGCCCAATGATCATAGTACCCGTCAAATTTGGGAACAGCTGGTTGGACAAAAGAACTTTCCGTCGTTATTGTTAACACAATTATTCTCCTAAAAAGCTGCTGCTTCGTGTTCAACCAGGCCCTGCGATGGACCTCTGATACCAAATGTTATAAGTGTACTGGAATACAAAGCAGCTTTGAAAGAACAATATATTTATTGAATCAAAGTTGGCCATATATATAGAATTTTACCTAACAAACAGAACATAATGTAAATAATAAAATCTAAAGAAATCTAAACCCCACAAATGAGCATTAATAGGGATGACAAGGGGCGGGACTGTTAGAGTATGCCCAAAGACCATTCATAAAATGATAATAAATAACATTTGTTTTACCTTGTTTATTCATAAAGTGACATTGCCATTATTATTTTCAGTTACAATTCTACGTGCATAAATAAACTGAATTATAATAAAGGCCTTAGAATAATATGGTTATTCTTAAATGTCCTTAGTCGAGTATTATTGTGGGAATGAACAAAAATAATGCATTAAGACTAATATGTAGTTGATTGATGACAAAGTGTTGTCATTGACATGGAGATGTCAAAATCAATACATAAGTATGTGTTAGATAACGACATACTGGACTAACCCGCTATAAGCATGTTTCTTGGATTATTATGTGACAGTTACAACATTGCTCATAGCGATAACTATATGTATGATCCTCAGACTTGAGATCATCATTATTTGAACATCGTGAGTGGAATATTTTGATACAGTCAAACGTGTGTCGTAACTGGCTACACTATAAAGACTGATATTGGATATGTCACAATCTATGTAGTGGGATATGGTTGATCAAGATAGGATTTGTCCCTCCTACATAATAGGAGTAATATCGTAGGCCACTTGATTGAGTGAGACCAGAAATGCATGGCCATGCTCAAATAAGTTGATATGAGATATTATAGTTATTCGTTTATAATAGTCTACTCAAGATATCAAGAAATATTAGATGGACTATACAAGTGTGACTGTTCCATGACTTGTGTCCAATCTAGATATAAAGGACAAAAGGATGTAATACATGAAAAAGAGTTAATCACGAAAAATGTTATGTCGAATCATGATTTTTTGTAACTTAGGTGACAATGACATATTTCTAGATGCCACTCATTGTTTGTAATATTAGAAATGTTCTAATATTTACTACTAACGTTACATGAATCTACAGGGTCACACCCACGGTTAAAATGAGCATATATTAAACCAATTATATATGTACAAATTTGTTGTATACGGAATTAGTTAGATTAATATATATTTGATATATATAATTTAACTATTGGGTAAATATTAAAAGAAATATAATTATTGTAACTATGACTCTTTTAATATATAAATAATATAATTCGATTTAAATCAATATATATATATATATTGAAATCCTAATTAAGTTGAATTGGTATTATATATTTAATATATATATATATATATATATATTGAAATCCTAATTAAGTTGAATTGGGATTATATATATTTAATATATATATTAAAATCCTAATTGAAGTTAAATTGAGATTATATATATTTAATATATATATTGAAATTCAAATCTGAGTTGAATTAGGATTACAAATGCTATATAAAGGCATGAGATATCTAGCAGTCATTAATGCTTTTGTGAAAACCTTTTAAATAGTTTAGAGAGTTTTTTATATGCTCATTCATTTCTAAATAGTTAGAGAGTTTTATATGCTTGTTTCAATTGGGTAAACTACGTAGAGGTCGGAGCGTTATCGTTGCGGCTTAGGAATCGACATCGTGGAATCGTGATTGGATATCTATCTCCTATAAATTCAGAATTCCAGATTTTAAACAGGTAATTCTTCACTCTTATTCACCCCGATTCGTTCCTTGTACATGGATCTCTAGTGGTAATCGCCGAATAATTTTTTCGATGCGTCATGGGGTGTATCGGCGTGACCCAACAATGGTATTAGAGCCACTTATACGATGGGGATTCGGGTTTTAATTACTTGGGTGATGTAATTGTATGAGATACATGTTATTTTTTATTTATTTAGTGAATATATGATATTTGTACGAACAAATCTATTCAATCACGATTAATTTGTTAATCTAGTTAAAAGATGTTCCTAAGATCAATGATTAAGAGTTAATCATCGGGATCTCCATCGATAAGGTTTGAAATATTATATGTTAATTGTTAACATATTCAATACTGAGTTTTAGGGTTTTAGATGTTAAGTGTTAACATACGTAGATTAAAATTATATATTAGACTAATGGTTAGTCTATAGATTTCGTGCAGGAAAGTAACAATAGTTGTTTCAGTAAAAAAAACCTCACGGATTTTAAAATCCTGAAAAACACGATAATGTTGATAAAAGTAATCAAATCCTGAGGATTTTACATAGCAATTAAGATGCAAATCTTTAAAATTTTCTCCGCTGCTAACTAGGCAGCGGCAAACCCACGGCAGCTACGGGGCCACCGGAACCCCGCAAAGGGCTCCGCCCCTTGACCCGTAAAGGGGCTCTGCCCTTTAGACCCCCGCAAGGGGCTTGACAACTGCGTAGGAACAATATGGTAAGACTTTAATAACAAACCACGTCTTTATTATGTTTGATATGCACGGTGTTTGGAATGCATGATTATAGCCCAATAGCCCATTTAGTTTTATTTATAAGGTTTTATAAATACATCCTGCGTGTCGTGCCTTTCTATACTTCGATTGTACTTTTCTTCTCATCTTACTCCCTCTATGCAAAACGAGTTTCTAAAATTATAATTTATACGAATAAGCATGAACCAGAGGAATAGAAGTGTGGGCTGACAGAAAAAATGCTTGAGAAGTGTTTTTACCCTTAGAATAATTTGGTTCTCCCATTGGCTTAGGACATACCACCTTAGGATATAGGCTATAACGATTGCATTCACATTTACTGCTTTTCATGTATGTGATAAAATGAATGTATGAGATGCATGCTAGTTAATTGATAAGATCAAATGTTAAATGGTGAGATAATATTCACAAAATTCCTCAATAAAATATTAAGTCTTTTATTGCTTTTCAATGTTAACCCTCGTTAAAGTCTAGATCGATACAATGTAGGTTCTGCTAAATCGAGATACTTGTATCTATTTTGGCCAAACGCGAAGAATAAGCAAGTGATATTTGTTGGTTGTAACATTGGTTAAAGACTTAACTAGGTTACTCTAATAGGATTAGAAACCTAAAGGATATTTATTTGGATAATCAGAAGATGATTATGAACAAGAGTTATTCACCAAATGAATGAGTTACATGAGATGTAATTAGCAAATGTTGCTTACCAAGATAGACCATAATCTTAAGAGAAAAGCCAAATCTGACTTAAGAGAATGTGAAATTTGGATCCTTACCCACTAGAAAAACTTTACAAAAAGTATTTTCAACATTAATATTTGAGGGTTATTAATTTTAATAAAAATAATGGAAGTATCAAGTCATTTTATAAGAAAACATGATAAACGTACTCAAAATTCATATTTTATTGTTGTAGACTTATTATACAAATGTGTTATTATTGCGACCGATCCTTGAGAAAGACAAGTTGAACAAAATAAACTACCTTGGCTGGTCACTAGAAGGAAAGTGTTTCCATTTGTAATAAGACATGTCATTGTAAAAGGAACTACCCTATTTATCTTGAAAAATAAAGAAGACAAATGAAAGCGGAGCATTCGCCTCGAGTATTTATGTTATTGATATTAATTTATCAACACCTACTTCTTGGGTATTGGATACCGGTTATGGTTCTCATATTTGTACATTTGTATAAGGACTACAAACGAGCAGAAATCTAAGAAAATGAGAGATGGACTTATGGGTTGGTAATGGAGTAAGAGTTATTGCATTAGCTATAGGAACATATACTTTATTGTTGCCTAGTGGACTTAATTTACGTTTAGAGGATTGCTATTTTGTGTCTAGTTTGACTAAAAACATGATTTCGATTCCTTGTTTAGACAAGATTGATTTTGAGAAAATTATTAAGAATAAATGTTGTTCTTTTATTTCGATAATGTTTTTATGGTTTGACACAATTAATAAATGACCTCCATATTTTGAATCAAGAGAATTCCATTTACAACATAAATACGAAAAGATCAAAACAAATGACTCTAATCAAACTCATCTTTGGCATTGTCACTTGGGTTACATAAGTGAAAAATGCATTTTAAAACTTCTTAAAGATTGATTTTTGGATTCATTTGTTTTCGAACAACTTGATGTATACGAGCCTTGCTTATTTGGAAATATGACCAAAGCTCCTTTTAATGGTAAAAGTAAGCAAGCAAGTGATTTATTGAGATTAATACATAGTGATGTATGTGGACCAATGAATACACAAGCTAGAAGAAAGTTTTCAATACTTCATTACTTTCATAGATGACTTCAGTAGATATGGATACATTTACCTAATGCATCATAAATCTGAAGCCCTTGAAAATTTTAAGGAATTTAAAAATGAAGTACAAAATCAACTAGAAAAAACATTAAGGCTTTCTGATCAGATCGATGAGGAGAATACTTAAGCTTGGAGTTTGGTGACCTTCTTAAGGAATGTGGGATTGTCTCACACCTCCTGGTACTCCACAATGGAATGGAGTTTCCGAAAAGAAGAAATTGAACATTATTAGACATGGTTCGATCAATGATGAGTCACGCTGATCTTCCAGTTTATTTTTGGGGACATGCGCTAAAAATAGTTGCTTTCATACTAAATCCTATTCTATCTAAATCAGTTCAAAAGACACCATATGAGATATGGACTGGGAAACATCCTAGTATTTCTTTTATGAAAATTTGAGGACGCGAAGCTTATGTTAAACATAATATGTCTACAAAGCTCGAACCTAAATCTCATAAATGTAATTTTGTGGGTTATCCTAAAGAAACTAAAGGATATTATTTCTTTAATCCTACGGATAACAAAGTGTTTGTTGCTCAAACATGAATCTTCCTAGAAATATAATTTTTTTCTGAAAATGAAGTGGGAGAAATTAAACTCAATGAAATTTGAGATTAACCACATATAATTGAACAAGAGATTGAACAACAACAAGTTCCACAAGTTGTTGAGGAACATTCAACAATTTTGGAAACACAACCACTACGAAGATCTTTGAGAGAATGTAATACGCTTGAGAAATATGGATTTCTTGTCACATTGCATGGTGATGTTCTCTTCATGGATCAAAATGAGCCTAAGACTTATCAAGAAGTAGTGACGGGTCCAGACTCTGAGAAATGGCTAGAGGCCATGAAATTCGAGATGGATTCTATGTTAGAAAACTAAGTTTGGACCTTAGTTGACCCACCTCTAGAAGTTAAGCCCATAAGGTGCAAATGGATTTTCAAAAAGAAAATCGACATGGATGTTAATGTACAAACATACAAAGTGCGATTAGTCACTAAGGGTTTTGGTCAAATTCATGGTATAGACTATGATAAAACCTTTTCACCTGTTGCTATGTTTAAATCCATCCGAATCTTACTTGCGATAGCTGTATTTTATGATTATAAGATATGAAAAATGGATGTTAAAACCACTTTCCTTAATGGAAAACTAGATGAGGATGTGTACATGACACAACCTGAAGGTTATGTCGATCAAAAAGATGCTGAAAAATATGTAAGCTACAAAGGTCTATTTATGGATTGAAGCAAGTTTCTCGAAGTTGGAATCTTCGTTTTAACGATGCAATCAAAGAGTTTTGATTTTATCAAAAATGAAGATGAGTCATGTGTTTTCAAGAAAATTGGTGGGAGCACTGTCATATTATTGGTACTGTAAGTGGATGACATACTAATAATAGGAAATGACATATCTAGCTTAAGAAAATGTTTTCCCATGAAAAACTTGGGGTGAGACAACATACATATTAGGAGTCAAGATCTATAGAGATAGATAAAGACGACTCCTAGGACTGATTCAAAATACATACATGGAAGAAGTACTGAAAAGATTCAGTATGGAAGAATTCAAAAGGGATTCTTACCTATGAGACATGGAATTTTACTCTCGAAGGAAATGTGTCCTTCAACATCACAAGAAAGAGAGCGAATGAGTAAGATTCCATATGCTTCAACAATTTGATCTATCATGTATGTCATGCTATGTACTCATCAAAATATATCGTACGCTTTAAGTACAACAAGTCGATACCAAGTAGATCCCGATGAAGGTCACGGGGTCGCAGTTAAAAACATCTTTAAGTACTTAAGAAGAACTAAGGATACATTCCTTATATATGGAGGTGATGGAAAGCTAAGTATAAAAGGTTATACTGATGTCAGCTTTCAAACCGATAAGTATGTTTTACGATCGCAATCGGGTTTTGTGTTCTACCTTAATAGAAGCGTTGTGAGTCGGAAAGGTTCAAAGCAAGATACAGTAGCTGATTCTACAATACAAGCCGAGTATATTGTAGCATGCGATACTGCAAAAGAAGGTGTTAGGATCAAGAAATTCATATATAGAGTAGAGGTTGTGCCGAGCATTTTGAATGCTACAGATCTACGTTGTGATAACAACAGAGCCATAGCACAAGCAAAAGAATCCAGATCTCACCAACGATCCAAACACATACTTAGGCATTACCATCTCATTCGAGAAATCATACATCAAGGAGATGTGGAAATATGTAGAGTACTAACATATGATAACATTGTCGATTCACTAACAAAGCCTCTAACGCAGCAGAAGCATATCGTCACACTAAGTCACTTGGTATTTGATACAAGAGTGATTGATCTTAGTGCTAGTGGGAGATTGTTAGAATATGCCCCAATACCAATCATAAGATGATTGTAAATAACATTTGTTTTACCTTTTTATTAATAGGAGGCATTGCCATTATTATTCTCAGTTACAATTCTGCGTGCATAATTAAACTGAATTATAATAAAGTCCTTAAAATAATATGGTTATTCTTAAATGTCCTTAGTCGAGTATTATTGTAGGAATGGATAAAAATAATGCATTAAGACTAATATGTAGTTGATTTATGACAAAGTGTTGTCATTGACATGAAGATGTCAAAATCAATACATAAGTATGTGTTAGAGAACGACAAACTGGACTGACCCGCTATGAGCATGTTTCTTGGATTATTATGTGACAGTCACAACATTGCTCATAGTGATAACTACATGTATGATCCTCAGACTTGAGATCATCATTATTTCAACATCGTGAGTGGCATATTTTGATACAATTAAAAGTGTGTCGTAACTGACTACACTATAAGGACTGATATTGGATATGTCACAATCTATATAGTGGGATATGGTTGATCAAGATAAGATTTGTCCCTCTTACATAATAGGAGTAATATCGTAGGCCGCTTGATTGAGTGAGACTAGAAATGCATGGCTATGCTCGAATAAGTTGATATGTGATATCATAGTTATTCGTTTATAATATTCTACTCAAGATATCAAGAAATATTAGATGGACTATACAAGTGTGATTGTTCCATGACTTGTGTCCAAACTAGATATAAATGACAAAAGGATGTAATACATGAAAAAGAGTTAATCACGAAAAAGGTTATGTCGAATTATGATTTCTTGTAACTTAGGTGACAATGACATATTGCTAGATGTCACTCATTATTTGTAATAATAGAAATGTTCTAATATTTACTATTAACGTTACATAAACCTACAGGGTCACACCCACGGTTAAAATGAGCATATATTAAACGAATTATATATGTACAAATTTGTTGTATACGGATTTAGTTAGATTAATATATATTTGATATATATAATTTAACTATTGGGTAAATATTAAAAGAAAAATAATTATTGTAATTATGACTCTTTTAATATATAAATAATATAATTCGATTTAAATTAATATATATATATATATTGAAATCCTAATTAAGTTGAATTGGGATTATATATATTTAATATATATATTAAAATCCTAATTAAAGTTGAATTGAGATTATATATATTTAATATATATACTGAAATCTTAATTAAGTTAAATTGGGATTTTATATTTAATATATATATATATATATATATATTGAAATCCTAATTAAGTTGAATTGAGATTATATATATATATTTAATATATATTAAAATCCTAATTAAATTTAAATTGAGATTATATATTTATTATATATATTGAAATTCTAATCTGAGTTGAATTAGGATTACAAAGGCTATATAAAGGCATGAGAGATCTAACAGTCATTAATGCTTTTGTGAAAAACCTTCTAAATAGTTTAGAGAGTTTTTTATATGCTCATTCCCTTCTAAATAGTTAGAGAGTTTTATATGCTAATTTCAATTGGGTGAACTACGTAGAGGTCGAAGCGTTATCGTTGCAGCTTAGGAATCGACATCGTGGAATCATTATTGGATATATATCTCATCTAAATTCAGAATTCCAGATTTTAAACAGGTAATTCTTCACCCTTATTCACCCCGATTCGTTCCTCGTACATAGATCTCTGGTGGTAATTGCCGGATAATTTTTCCGCTGCGCCATAGGGTGTACTGGCGTGACCCAACAGTGACGAGTTTTTAGCCGCTCAGAACCCGCTCTGATCTATAAACCCCTAAATTTAATCCCGCTTTGTCAAAAATTAACATATTAATTTATATGTCCCTCCCCGATGCACCAACTCTTAAATCTGACCCGACTCAAAAAATTTAAAAAAAATAATCTTCGCCGACGATAAAAGCTAGATCTAGTCAATCCATCATTACGACCACAAAATATAGTTTCAAAGGACTTTAAACCTATATAAAAATAAAATAAAACCAACTTTAAATTACCCACATGAAAAATTAAATATTTAAAAGAATAAACTTAAACAATTGATCGTCAAAATCAGATATGTTAAAACTTGAACAACGTCTAAAAAAATTTACAATAAGACAAACCTAAAAAAACAAAAAAAAGCTTAACAACTATGTTTATATATAGGGGTATTTTTATAAATATAATATATATATATATATATTTAAATATATATCGGAGCGGGCGGAAAATTTCTAACATATACTCGAACCCGCTCCTACTCGAAATTTAAGACTTAAAACTCATCGGTTTAGATCAAGGTACACTGAATCAAATCAAAATTGAGCGGGCAGAAAATTTCTAGCATATACTCGAACCCGCTCCTACTCGAAATTTAAGACCTAAAAATCATCGGTCGGATCGAGGTACACTGAATCAAATCAGAATCTAAGTAACTTTGCCATCCTACAAATGACACATTCTATTCCACCACCTACCTCACTCCACTATGGATTAAAAATCACTATCACCATCATGAATGTTGGATACATCCACCTTCACTCTAGCTCTATTTATTTTTGCTATTTAATTCTAGGGTAAAGTATAAGAATGGTAAACTTTTTTTAAGACAAATAAGAATACAAGCATATTTCTTTTAAAAAAATAAACATAAAATCTAAAATATTTTCATAATTATCTAAACATAAAATATTAAAAAAATTAAGTTTTTATAGCTATTTTTACTTTTTTAATATTATAATAATTATATGTATATAAGAGTAATTTAAAATTTTCATATGATTGAACGAGATGAAATGAACAAACAATTAGGGTGTGTCTAATGTAAGACATGGTGTAGTGCGACTATTATGTGACACAAATTAAAAATGTTATAAGATATGAAACACAGAATTGAAAATGTTACACTGTTTGATAACATTTTCAGTTGGTGGTTAAGTATCGTAACTTAACTTCGAGTATCGATACTTTTATCACTTCTGATAACATTTTAAATTTCGTAAGTATTGATACTATGCAAGACACAATTAGAAATGTTATAGAAAATGTAACATTTTCAGTTTCATATTTTCTAGTTTGTAACATTTTCGATTGGTGTCGCATCGTAGTCGTACCGCAACTATGCCGCACCATAAATCTGCCCCAAACAATTATCATAATCATTGTTCAAAAAAAGGTAAACATCACCGTCACTAAGTTATTATTGCTTTTTTTGTTTTGGTCATCAAACTATTATTTTGTGTAAAATAGTCATTGTCGTCACGTTTTTTCCAATTTTGGTTACTAATATTACTATTTTTCCTGTTTTGGTAGGCAATCTATTTCTTTTTTTCTATTTTAGTCACCAAATTATTCTCGCTTTCCTGTTTTTAGTGAGATTTTGACTATGGGTGACCAAAAAATTAATATTAGTGATTATTTTGTCAAAAATAATAATTTAGTGATCATAACAAAAAAGAGAATAATTTAGTGACCAGTGGTGCTATTTATCCAAAAAACTGTGCCCCATGTCCACTTTCTAAAGTAAAATTCCCGTTCCATTCCGCGTGGAGTGGTTCGGAATCCATCGTATATTCGGGTTTGCCATCCTATTTAAAATACATTTCAAATCAGATCATAACTTGAGGACCTCTAATGGAATTAAACCAAAAATATTATAAACTTGTGAGTGCCATTTGCCAAACACGTGGAAACCACATCAGATCAGAGTATTTTAAATGAATATACCAATACGGCATATGAAACCGCATCCTAATCCTACATCTCTCCTAATCTGTATTTGATTTTTTCCTCATGCATTTTAGCATTAGAATTTAGACTATTAATTTAAACTTATATGTTTCCAAGTCTTTGTGCTTTGATTTGAGTTCACAGAGAACGAAGCCTCACCTACTCCGACCTCAATCTCAATCTCCCGCTCTCTTTTAGATCTCGCTTCGTTTTCACCAGTCAATCGTTTATTGGATCATTGCCATGGGTAAGCCACTTAAACAGCATCTGTTTCGTTTTCTCATTTCTTCTTTCGGTTTATTTTCCTAATTGATTTTGGAACTTCGTGTTAGGTTCAGCAAATCCTTTCAATTCCATTTTGAAGACTTTGGAGAAGCCAGATGGCGGTGAATTCGGCAAATACTATTCTTTACCTGCTCTCAATGATCCAAGGATCGGTCAGTTCCTTATTTTAGATTTTAAATTTGGTTCTGTTGTTGATATATTATAGGAAAGTGAATGAAATGTTGAAAGGCAATGAATCTATGCGTTTTAAGCTAATCTGGTGGTTGTTTTGTGATTATTCAAACCGGTTTTCACATTTTTTAGCATTTTCTCTTCAATCAAACAACGGTTGTTATATTTGGTTGATGTAGATTGATGCTTGTTGTGCAGATAAATTTCCTTACTCTATTAAAATACTTCTTGAATCTGCCATACGTAACTGCGATGACTTTCAAGTTAAGAGTAAGGATGTTGAGAAGATCATTGACTGGGAGAACACGTCTCCCAAGCAAGTGGAGATTCCGTTTAAGCCAGCTCGAGTGCTTCTTCAGGTCTGCTCTTTATCCAAAATTTTACTATGATGGTATTGTTTTAATGATAATGATGTTTGTAATGTGAACTTGCATTACTAGGAACCTTGGGTTTCTAATGTTGCTTTCTGTTTTCTCTTCTTCATTTTCAGGATTTTACTGGTGTTCCTGCTGTTGTTGATCTCGCCTGCATGCGAGATGCTATGAACAAGCTTGGTGGTGACTCTAATAAAATTAATCCCTTGGTAAGTTAGTTATTTTTATGGGTGCTATTGAACTAGCTAAAGCAACTTTTTATTTTGAATTGTTGATTTTGTAACTTAGATAACAGTTTTAATCATTTCTTTATCTCAAAATTGTGATTTTTGCAGGTTCCTGTAGATCTTGTTATTGATCACTCAGTTCAGGTTGACGTGGCAAGGTCGGAAAATGCAGCGTAGGCAAACATGGAGCTTGAATTCCAAAGGAACAAAGAAAGATTTGCTTTTCTCAAGTGGGGTTCTAGTGCATTTGATAACATGCTTGTTGTCCCTCCAGGATCCGGAATAGTACATCAGGTACCAATCATTTTTTTACGCTACACAATGAGATCATAATAAGTTTCTTATTAGCTGTAAATAAATAAATGCTGCTATTCTTGCAAATGAATTGTTATAGTGTCGGGAAGGGGAAAGAAATTACATACAGCTACTTACAAGCTTTGTTTATCACGGAAACAGAATACATGCATTTGCCAGCAATTTGTTTCCTCATACAAGTTTCTGTAATCTTGGTTGACAGGTCAATTTAGAATATCTTGGAAGAGTTGTTTTCAACACAAATGGAGTGCTTTATCCCGATAGCGTTGTTGGAACAGATTCTCATACAACTATGATTGATGGGTTGGGTGTTGCTGGCTGGGGCGTTGGTGGTATAGAAGCCGAGGCTGCCATGCTTGGCCAGGTTAATTACATACTCCACTTATTAATAGGTTGTGTGTTACAAAAGGAGGGGAAAGATGGGGAAGGAAGAAAAAGAGAAAAACTATGGAATAATTGATGTGGTTAAGTGTCCTAATAAGTTTCTTCTCTCTCTTAAGACATTGCTGAAAGCGTGAACTTTTAATTTTGATTGGAAAAACTATTAGCTAATGATCGTACACTTGGCCTTTTGCATGTAGCCCATGAGCATGGTCTTGCCAGGTGTTGTTGGGTTTAAACTATTAGGAAAGTTGAGAGATGGTGTGACAGCTACTGATTTGGTGTTGACAGTTACTCAAATGCTGAGGAAGCATGGGGTTGTTGGCAAGTTTGTGGAATTTTATGGTATAGTCTTCAATACAACCGCTATGTGGTAACTTATTCATAATTTCTTGTGCTACTTTTATCTAATGGTGCATGTTTCCCTCTCTATCTTTATACAGGAGAAGGCATGAGCGAATTGTCATTAGCAGACCGTGCAACTATTGCCAACATGTCTCCCGAGTATGGTGCAACCATGGGATTTTTCCCTGTGGATCATGTCACCCTGCAATATCTGCGATTGACTGGGAGGAGAGATGAGACTGTAAGCCACTTAGAATAAATATTTGTTTCATATGATTTATCGGCATTTGATCTATTGACTAATCTACAATCATGTAGATTGCAATGATAGAATCTTATTTACGGGCCAATAAGATGTTTGTGGACTACAATGAGGTAAATATACACTTAGGTTCTTTCTTGTATGATTCAAAAATTTTCAGCATACTGTTTCTGACTAAGAATTTGTTCCTTAACTCAGCCTCAGATTGACAAAGTGTACTCTTCCTACCTGGAATTGAAACTTGAGGAAGTTGAACCCTGTATATCAGGCCCCAAGAGGTACAGTATTTTGGATATCTAGAGACAGCAATCTTCTCTAAGATGAAAAATCTTGTTTCATTTTTGGCATTCCTGTGATAGTATCTGATTGCACTATTGCAGGCCTCATGATCGAGTTCCTCCGAAAGAAATGAAAGCAGATTGGCATGCTTGCTTAGACAACAAAGTTGGATTTAAGGTATGATCTTTATAAATTTTGGAAGGTTCTCAATTTTTCCTTCCGGAACACTGAAGTGGTGATGAGGACATATAGATGTTAAGAATACTATGTGCTTATAAAATAACACTCATCACATCTACTATTATAAGGGTGGAATCTTATTATTTGATTATTCAAAAACTGGAGCATGATTCTTAGACACAAATGATGAATTCTTGAATGGTGTGAAATGATATATCATCTGATCATTGATAATAAAGGTCTGGTCCCTGAGTTTTCTCTTACTAAAAAGAGGAGGAAAAAATTGTCAAGTGCATCCTCCTCCTCTACTGTTCTCTTCCCCTGCTCACTTTACCTGCATTCTCTTGTTACAGGGGTTTGCATTACCCAAGGAATCACAGAATAAGGTTGCAAAGTTTTCATTCCATGGGACTCCAGCAGAATTGAGGCATGGAGATGTGGTTATAGCCGCTATTACTAGTTGCACAAATACATCAAACCCTAGTGTGATGCTTGGAGCTGCTCTGGTTGCAAAGAAAGCTTGTGAATTAGGATTGGAGGTAGGCTTTCTCTGGTTTCCATTATGTCTGTCATGTATGAATCTTCTCCTCATTGTAGTAATTGATAATGAGAAAATTGAACTTTGCCAACATGAGCAATTCTTAAAATTTAAAATGCAACCACCGTACTCATGAAAGGTTTCCAAATGTTGTGCTATTAAAAGGCATAAATTTATCTCTTGGGATAATCTCTTCACAATAGCAAATTGTTCACTGGAAAAAGATGAGTTGATGTTTTATCTTAAAATGGTATTTTGATGTAGAAGTTTCAATGGTCATTTAATGAGAATATACTTAGTTTTTCTTGCATAAGAATGCTTGAAGCTGACCTATTGGCTGTTTTCTACATGCTTCCAGATATGGTTGCTGCAGCTGTGTTGTCAGGAAACAGAAACTTTGAAGGACGTGTACATCCTTTGACAAGGGCTAACTATCTTGCTTCTCCTCCTCTCGTTGTTGCCTATGCTCTTGCTGGCACTGTATGTACCTTGTTATTACATCTGGATCACTGTTAAAAAAAGTTATGTTCTTGAAATTAACATGTATACCATCTATGATGTGGTCCTGTCCTGTTATCATAATTTTAGCCTCTCTTTCTTTTAAAGGTCTTTCTTCAATCATATGCTTATTTATTCTGAAGATCAAGTCTGTTTCTCATTAGACACAACATTGCAGGTTGATATTGATTTTGAGACAGAACCCATTGGAACAGGGAAAGATGGAAAACAGATATTTTTCGGGGATATTTGGCCTTCTAGTGATGAAGTGACTAACGTGAGCTAGTCAGCCTGCTTTACCCTGGTTCCTAGCCTTAAAAAATTAGTAACTAATTCAGTTTTCCATTGTTGTTCTGTCTTCAGGTTGTACAATCAAGTGTGCTGCCTGATATGTTTAAAGCTACATATGAAGCAATCACCAAAGGAAATCCCACGTGGAATGAGTTATCTGTATCATCTAGTAGCCTTTATGCCTGGAATCCAACATCAACTTACATCCATGAGCCACCATACTTTAAAGACATGACCATGTCACCCCTGGGTCCACACGGGGTTAAGGATGCCTACTGCTTGCTTAACTTTGGAGATAGCATCACAACTGATCACATCTCCCCAGCTGGAAGCATCCACAAAGATAGCCCTGCAGCCAAATATCTCTTGGAACATGGGGTAGATAGAAGAGATTTCAACTCTTATGGAAGTCGACGAGGTAATGATGAAATTATGGCCAGGGGTACTTTTGCAAACATCCGAATTGTGAACAATCTATTGAAAGGAGAAGTTGGACCTAAAACAATTCATATTCCCACTGGAGAGAAACTTTCTGTATATGATGTTGCAATGGTAAATTACTATTCATAATCCACCATATATTTCATATTGCAGAAGTTGCATTTAGATATTCTTATCAGTTTTTGAGCTTCAACACCTAAATTGGCTTTTTTTAAGTGAATTGTAATATTATTCAATTTTATTTATCAACAGAGGTACAAGACTGCAGGACAAGATACCATAATTCTGGCTGGTGCTGAATATGGGAGTGGAAGTTCTCGGGATTGGGCTGCTAAAGGTCCAATGTTACTGGTACTTTGCTGGTTCTTTGCTTGACTAACAAAAATGCTCCATTCATTGGTGTTTTTTTCCCTTCATATTTTTTCCCGATTCCTGAGCGATTACTGATTTGAGTGACAAAAATGCAGATCTCGTTCTTCTCAATTTCCTTGCATCTCATCCGCTCTCTTAATAATGCTGTTAATGATGTCTTTACTCAGGATGTAAACGCAGTCATTGCTAAGAGTTTTGAGAGAATTCACCGTAGTAATTTGGTGGGCATGGGCATCATTCCCCTATGTTTCAAGTCTGGAGAGGATGCCGACACCCTCGGATTGACTGGTCATGAGCGCTACACCATTGATCTTCCGAGCAGTGTGAACGAAATATGACCTGGTCAAGATGTCACCGTGACTACAGACAGTGGCAAGTCATTCGCCTGCACTGTATGATTCGATACAGAGGTAAAAATAATACCCCAATTTAGTCATTTTCCCGCCTTCCGTCCTTGAACGATTGAATTTCCTTCCCACTGAGTCACTCAAGGAAGCATTGGTTACTTAAATAAAATGCAGGTGGAACTGGCTTATTTCAACCACGGAGGCATTTTGCAGTATGTCATCAGGAACTTGATGTGCTCAAACCAGTGATATTCGTCTGCGTAGTTTGACTTAATTTTTCGTTACCATGTTTGGGTTGACAATTTAGGACAATGGCTTCACTATTGTGAGGCATAAACTATAACTTCGCAGCAAAAGTTTTATTGAATAAAATTTGAAACCAAAGCGGAAAAACTCGGTGTTGTGATTTTTTTTTTGACAAAAGAAAACGTGGGAAATTCATTAAAGGGAAGGTATACTACCTAAAAGGCAAGTCATGTAGGGCACACGCCTCATATACTCATACAACTCATCCAAAAGCACAACACGTCGAGCATGGATAGCATCGGCAAGAGCAAAAGCATGGATAGCATCGGCAAGAGCAAAGCACAAACTGCAAAAACACAAACTATAACCTACTGAAAACTAAAAGGAACTATAAAAGAAGTTAATGATTTACAGATAAAAAATGTGACTCCATATTATCCTATGCAAGAGCTTCGAAAGAAGGCAGGCTCCCCCTCTCGTAAGGGTAGGGAGTCTTGTCATTATATTCAAATGAGGAGCAAAGCCATCTATAGCGTAATCTTCGGCAGTCACCAATTCTTCAACGAGAAATAGTGAAAGGTGAGAAACGCCCAACACTGGACTAACAACAACATTAAAAGGGCACATGGAAGAAGATAGCCCAGGATACAAGCAAGCAGAAAAAGAACATTAATCCTAGGGGAAGGGTAAGTCACCAACGCCAAGCTCAGCCCCTTTCCTCTGCTGAGCAGCATTTGAGAAGATGGACTCATGGCAATTACAGATACCCTTAGTTTAGGGTATCTGCGTTCATAACATTATCTGAAGTTGAAGTTGAAGCCGAGTTATCAACCTTTCTTGTGTTGAAATCACCATCGTTAATCAACTCTAAAGGATCATCCGTGATCAGCATATGATCATTGACATTAAGGGAAGGAATTTCAGAAACCTTGAAACCATAAGGATCTTCTCCCATCTCAATAATTTCAGTCTCATCGAGAATAACACGAGTAAGCTCCCTGACATGCTTCCTTCTTGTAGCGTGCTTAATCAGGGTGAGCCTTTTCTGGCCAAACGAGTGTCCTCTCTTTGCAGTTTCCAATCGATTAAAGATGGGGAAGCTTTGGTGATCGAGGTAGGAAAGAAAGCTAATTGCAACACATCCTCACTCGCAATAGGACCAAAGCCTTTAGCACACCAGTTTTCAAGGGATTCTTGATAAACCCCTTCTGAAATAAGGTGAAGAATCTCTCTTTTCTTAAAAACTGAGAAAGGCTCAGGTTCTTAGGACACACGCTTTCTCTTTTGGATGAACTGACATCCATATCCTGCATGCCTGTAACAAGAGCTTTCCCTAAAATATCCACCGAGAATGTTTGGATTAGATCTTGTTTCTTGGATGATAGAAGTTGGAAAGGAACCAGATCATTTGCAGTGGGATGTGGGTCATCAATTTGCTTTCCCTTAATTTCGGGATTGCAACAGACTTTTGGATATGCTTCTGTGTAATCACTCTCCTTGAGGACTAGGTACTGGCTTTCATCCGAGGATAGGTTTAAGACCTTATCATTGTCATAGATTTGCTTGACAGAACCTTGGACCTGGCGTGTTGGATGCTCCAAAAAATTTGGGCTTTGATAAAAAATATACTCCTTCTTCTTCCCTGGCATAGAAAGAATTAGGCTTTTCTCATTTCCTGAAAACACCTTGCTTCCAGTGGTAACTTCTTCCAAGTTGGGGAAGCCCTGAGCCATGGGCCATAGAGAGCTGCTCTTAGATATTTTGTCTCATCGAACCAGCATTCTTTGACAAGGTGACCAAATCTCCCACAACTATAGCAAAAATCAAGAATTAGTTTATATTTGAACTTGATATCAAGGGGTTGAAATTCCTTCCTTTGCAACTTGAAGCCAGTTTTTCAGTGGATCTTCAACTCTCATAGCCACCTTGAGAGCAAGTTGACCATCCCAAAGTGTAACACCCCAACTCGAATGTTACAATTGAGCCTCAAGCCAAACTAAAAACCATAACTTTTTTCAAACTGGGTTTAGCCCAAACAAATTATTTCTCAAATGTATTTAAAGTCAACAGTTGAAAATATAGATAAATCTTTATAAATCATTACAAGTGAGCTCCACTTTAAATTAAAACATTTAAATATTCAATTTGATATATACAATTTCAAAAGTGAGATTTACAAACTCAACCACGTAAGGTCCTATGAATACATAGCCTACTAAACAGAAGTACCGTACTCTGAAAACCTCCACATACTAGAATCTTGTACTGATAGTGCTCTTCGATCCTACGATCCAATGGTCAACCTACGCGCGAAAACAATGATTCCGAGCACCGAGCTTTCAAAGCTTAGTGGTACACATCTACTTTACTATACTTTATGCTAACCATAGACATAAACATACAAGCTAGTATGAGCAGTAAGGGAAGATAAATAAACATGTGGCGCTACTACTAGTCGCATAAACACATGCTCTCAACATAGAAAAACATCATAAATGACCCACAAGGCCCAACCATACTCAGGATCTCACCAGATCCACCGAGCAAACACACAAAATCATAACCACAAAGCTGAAGTGAGGCCCGGTGTCACACAGCGTCAGGAACGTACACTCTGAGTGAGGCCCGGTGTCACACAGCCTCGGGAACGTACACTCATACTCGGCATATCTCCTCGAGTTTCATCAGATGAGGCTTAGTGTCACACAGAGCCGGGAACGTACATCCGATATCTTTAACCTTGGTGTTGCAACACTCTTCCACTAGGTTTCTGTATCCTATCAATCAAAGGTGACTCAACCACACAAGTGCCCATACTTGGCACGTCACAACACACGATCATAAGATGATTGTAAATGACATTGTTTTACCTTGTTTATTCATAAAGAGGCATTGCCATTATTATTTTCAGTTACAATTCTGCGTGCGTAAATAAACTGAATTATACAAAGTCCTTAGAATAATATGGTTATTCTAAAATGTCCTTGGTCGAGTATTATTGTGAGCATGGACAACAATAATGCATTAAGACTATTATGTAGTTGATTGATGACAAAGTGTTGTCATTGACATGGAGATGTCAAAATCAATACATAAGTATGTGTTAGAGAACGACATACTGGACTGACCCGCTATGAGCATGTTTCTTGGATTATTATGTGACAATTACAACATTGCTCATAGTGATAACTACATGTATGATCCTCAGCCTTGAGATCATCATTATTTGAACATCATGAGTGGCATATTTTGATACAGCCAAACATGTGTCGTAACCGACTACACTATAAAGACTGATATTGGATATGTCACAATCTATGTAGTGGGATATGGTTGATCAAGATAGGATTTGTCCCTCCTAAATAATAGGAGTAATATCGTAGGCCACTTGATTGAGTGAGACTAGAAATGCATGGTCATGCTCGAATAAGTTGATATGAGATATCATAGTTATTCGTTTATAATAGTCTACTCAAGATATCAAGAAATATTAGATGGACTATACAAGTGTGATTGTTCCATGACTCGTGTCCAATCTAGATATAAAGGACAAAAGGATGTAATACATGAAAAAGAGTTAATCACGAATCATGTTTCTTGTAACTTAGGTGACAATGACATATTGCTAAATGTCACTCATTGTTTGTAATATTAGAAATGTTCTAATATTTACTACTAACGTTACATGAATCTACAGGGTCACACCCACGGTTAAAATGAACATATATTAAACTAATTATATATGCACAAATTTGTTGTATACGGATTTAGTTAGATTAATATATATTTGATATATATAATTTAACTATTGGGTAAATATTAAAAGAAAAATAATTATTGTAATTATGACTCTTTTAATATATAAATAATATAATTCGATTTAAATCAATATATATATATTGAAATCCTAATTAAGTTGAATTGGGATTATATATATTTAATATATATATTAAAATCCTAATTGAAGTTAAATTGAGATTATATATATTTAATATGTATATATATATATATATATTAAAATTCTAATCTGAGTTGAATTAGGATTACAAATGCTATATAAAGGCATGAGAAATCTAGCAGTCATTAATGCTTTTGTGAAAAACCTTCTAAATAGTTTAGAGAGTTTTTTATATGCTCATTCCTTTATAAATAGTTAGAGAGTTTTATATGCTCGTTTCAATTGGGTGAACTACGTAGAGGTCGGAGCGTTACCGTTGCGGCTTAGGAATCGACATCGTGGAATCGTGATTGGATATCTATCTCCTCTAAATTCAAAATTCCAGATTTTAAACAGGTAATTCTTCACCCTTATTCACCCGATTCGTTCCTCGTACATGGATCTCTAGTGGTAATCGCCGAATAATTTTTTGGCTGCGCCATGGGGTGTATCAGCGTGACCTAACAGTGGTACCAGAGGCACTTGTACGATGCGGATTCGGGTTTTAATTACTTGGGTGATGTAATTGTATGAGATACATGTTATTTTTTATTTATTTAGTGAATATATGATATTTGTACGAACAAATCTATTCAATCACGATTAATTTGTTAATCTAGTTAAAAGATGTTCCTAAGATCGATGATTAAGAGTTAATCATCAGGATCTCCGTCAGTAAGGTTTGAAATATTATATGTTAATTGTTAACATATTTAATATTGAGTTTTAGGGTTTTAGATGTTAAGTGTTAATATACGCGGATTAAAATTATATATTAGACTAATGGTTAGTCTATAGATTTCGTGCGAGAAAGTAACAAGAGTTGTTTCAGTAAAAAAAAACCTCGCGGATTTTAAAATCTTGAAAAATACGATAATGTTGATAAAAGTAATCAAATCCTGAGGTTTTTACATAGCAATTAAGATGTTAATCTTTAAAATTTTCTTCGCCGCTTACCAGGCAACAGCAAAATCAATACATAAGTATGTGTTAGAGAACGACATACTGGACTGACCCGCTATGAGCATGTTTCTTGGATTATTATGTGACAATTACAACATTGCTCATAGTGATAACTACATGTATGATCCTCAGACTTGAGATCATCATTATTTCAACATCGTGAGTGACATATTTTGATACAATCAAACGTGTGTCGTAACTGACTACACTATAAAGACTGATATTGGATATGTCACAATCTATGTAGTGGAATATGGTTGATCAAGATAGCATTTGTCCCTCGTACATAATAGGAGTAATATCATAGGCCACTTGATTGAGTGAGACTAGAAATGCATGGCCATACTCGAATAAGTTGATATGAGATATCATAGTTATTCGTTTATACTAGTCTACTCAAAATATCAAGAAACATTAGATGAACTATACAAGTGTGACTATTCCATGACTTGTGTCCAATCTAGATATAAAGGACAAAAGGATGTAATACATAAATAGAGTTAATCACGAAAAGGTTATGTCAAATCATGATTTCTTGTAACTTAGGTGACAATGACATATTGCTAGATGTCACTCATTGTTTGTAATATTAGAAATGTTCTAATATTTACTACTAACATTACATGAACCTACAGGGTCACACCCACAGTTGAAATGAGCATATATTAAACGAATTATATATGTACAAATTTTTTGTACACGGATTTAGTTAAATTAATATATATTTGATATATATAATTTAACTATTGGGTAAATATTAAAAGAAAAAAAATTATTGTAATTATGACTCTTTTAATATATAAATAATATAATTCGATTTAAATCAATATAAATATATTGAAATCCTAGTTAAGTTGAATTGGGATTATATATATTTAATATATATATTGAAATCCTAATTAAAGTTGAATTGGGATTATATATATTTAATATATCTATATTGAAATCCTAATTAAAGTTGAATTGGTATTATATATATTTAATATATATATTGAAATCCTAATTAAAATTGAATTGAGATTATATATTTAATATATATATATATTAAAATCCTAATTAAGTTGAATTGGGATTATATATTTAAGATATATATATTGAAATCCTAATTAAGTTGAATTAGGATTATATATATATATAATATATATTAAAATCCTAATTAAAGTTAAATTGGGATTATATATATTTAATATATATATATATATATTGAAATCCTAATTTGAGTTGAATTAGGATTACAAAGGCTATATAAAGGCATGAGAGATCTAGCAGTCATTAATGTTTTTTTTGGGAAAAACCCTCTAAATAGTTTAGAGAGTTTTTATATGCTCGTTCCTTTCTAAATGGTTTAGAGAGTTTTTATATACTCGTTTCAACTGGGTGAACTACGTAGAGGTTGAAGCGTTATTGTTGCGGCTTAAGAATCGACATCGTGGAATCGTGATTGAATATCTATCCTCCAAACTCAAAATTTTTCCGCTGGTGGTAATCGTAATCCTTCACCCTTATTCACCCCAATTCGTTCCTCGTACATAGATCTCTGGTGGTAATCGTCAGATAATTTTTCCGCTGTGCCATAGGGTGTACCGGCGTTTCCCAACACAAGGATCCCTATGAGCTCTATTACAAAGAAGTCACTTAATATTTACCGATTGATTACTCATTCGGCTCGTATATAAATAATCTCATTCATTAGTTCCATTAATCCATGTTATCACATTTATTCAAGGTGTAAATCAATTATTAATATTCACATCGATTCTCATTCCTTAGCTTGCACTTATAGATTATTTATCATATTGGGTACCGATACTCTTTCAAGAGTATTGATATAGTACCATCGGGTATCGGTACTCAAACGCATACTGTTAAGTGTCTAAAAGTACTATTTTATTCACCCTTTTTATTCATATTATTGCTAGACTTAGGCTCATATTAGTTGCATTATTAGCCATTCATGCATGTTTGCATTGTTTCCTTGGTGAACAAGCTTGATTTCATATTTTGCTTAATTTTGTGGAAAAAGGTACTGCTTTGGTGTGTTTTTTGTGTGTGCAGAATCACTTGCTAAAGCAAGGCTGGAACCAGTTGCCAGGGCAGTGCATGAAGGAGATGCCGACGCAGTTGCCAGGACAATTGTCTATAAGGGATAAGATGATATGACAGTCAAAATTGATGACTAGATAAACCCAAGATGACGTGGAGCAAATTTAAATCCCAAAGGAGTTTGATTTCCATGAAGAGGTTGAAGAGAAATTAAATCCCAAGAAGATAGGAGAAGATCTAGAAGGAATTTAAATATAATAAAGAATTATATTCTTTAAAAGTATTTAATTCCAACTTAACTTCCTCCTCAAAAAAGACTTTGACCCAGCCCTAAAAATTGAGGACCAAGCCGTCAACTCCATAGAGAGCAATTGAGAGATTTCGGCAAGAAGGATGTAGAGATTTCGACAAAGGCTTCAACCATTCTTCATCTTTTTTTTCTTTGTTCGATTAGGTTTATGTTAGGGATTCTTTGTCTTGTTTTTCTTTGGAACCTAGCCATAAACTAAATCTATTTGGCTAAGGTTATTTTGTTTTGTGGTTGTGAGAAACAAGTGGATTTTGTTTAGGTAATAAGAGTTTGCACTTTCAATTCAAGGTTTACTCATTCTTGGTTTTTATTCTTGTTTGCGAGTGAATTGGGAGAGGATCTCGTAACTTCATCTATTTATCTAATATCGGGAGAGTTAGATTCAAGAAACGAATGAGTATGGTCTTTATTCAATCTATTGATGGTGAAGATTAATCCGGCTTAGGAATAAGTTAAGGATTTCAGCGGCTAAGAGGAGCGCAAGATTGGTTGTTGTTCACCCTTGATTCACGCAAGGATGTATTATCAAGGCATGCACAAATAGCTAGAGTTTCGACTTAGGGATAAGAAGAAACCATTGAAGAACGCTCCGCCAAACCTTGAAGTTACTGCCCAGCCGCCCAAACAGTTACCCAGGCAACCGTCGATTAGTTGCCAAGGCAACCCCGCTATGCAAGTTGCCACAGCAACTGAGTTGCCCTTGCACTCTTTTACCGAGACGATCCAATCAGCTATCACACCTCAACTCACGATAACTTGGCCTATTCTCTCTCATTTGATTACATCTTCTTTACTTATTTGCTTTCTAGTTTAGTTGTTAGTTAAACTCCTACAATCTTCTACTTGTGTTCTTTTACTTTTTACAGTGCAAGAGATTAGATTCTTGAAGTGGCACCAATTCCTGTGGAGACAATATCTTTTATACTATAACTTGCGACGTGTACACTTGCACAATTGCGGAGAACTTCTTATGCGCAACAAGTTTTTGGCGCCGTTGCCGGGGATTGGCAATAACAACTTTGTTTTTATTTTCTTGCGCTTTTTATTTTTCTTTTTTAAGATTCAAAGGGCTAACAAACTTTGGTTTTGCATTGGTATATGACCAGGGCGAGACCTATTACACCAGAATATCCCTTTGATCCAGAAATCGAACGAACCTTGCAAAGACTCAGACAAAGGTTAAGAGTAGCAATGGCTAATCAAGACGGCAATATGAATCAAGATGTTCCAACAAGAGGATGAGTGATTCTTGCACGAAACAGAACTATTCGAGACTATCTTGAAGAAGATCTTGAAGGACTTAATCCAGGAGTTGTCACACCTGAAATTGAAGCCGACCACTTTGAGTTGAAACCGGTGATGTTCAATATGATCAACACAATTGGTCAATTTGGCGGCTCAGCAACTGAATATGCATGACAACATCTTAAATCTTTCCTCGAGATTTGCAATTCATTCCAAATACAAGGAGTCACCCCCAATGTTTTACGACTAAGATTATTCCCCTATTCACTGAGGGATAGGGCGAAAGCATGGTTGAATAGTATTTCTGCCGGATCAATAGAATCTTGGACCGATCTTTGTCGTGATTTCCTTGCTCAATTTAATCCTACAAATTTGACTGATAAGCTTCGTAACGAAATTACTTCTTTTCGGTAGGCATATGATGAATCCATGTACGAGGCTTGGAAGCGATATAGAGAACTTCTACACAAATGCCCCATATATGGATTTCCATTGTGGACACAAGTAACAATGTTTTACAACGCTGTGAATACAACAACAAGGATGATACTAGATGCCTCGACAAAGGCATACTCCTAGATAAGTCACTGGAGGAAGCAATGCAAATTCTAAACAGGCTTGCCAAGAATGATTATCAATTCCCAAATGCTAGAAGAGGATGAGTTAGACGCCAAACCACAATACATGAACTGGGATCATCAGACTCAATTTCGGCACAATTGGCCACTCTAACCAAGATGGTCCAGAACATGCAGAAACCAAACAACACACAGGAGGTCAAGGTAATGGATTCCTTTTGTGAGTTATGTGGTGGTAACCATGATTCTTCTGAATGTATGCAGAATTTGGAATCCAGTTTTTATGTGGGGAATTACAACCGGAACAACAATGTGATGTCCAATACATACAATCCAGCTTGGAAGAAGCACCCGAATTTTTCATGGAGTAATCCCAACAATACTCTAAACCAGAACAATCAGAATGCATAAGTATCGGGATTCCAGCAGAATATGCCATGGCAACAGTTGCCGCAGCAACAACCGACAACATCTAGTTCTTTGGAAAATTCTCTCAATGCTTTTATGTTGAAAGCTGAATCTTATATGGCTGAGAATAGTAACTTCATAAAAAGAACTGGTGCTTTTATTAACAGGACCGAGATGAGATTGCAAAACCAAGAGGCGACAATCAAATCATTGGAAAATCAAGTCGGACAATTTGCTCAAAACCTGAATACTAGACCGCAAGGAGGTTTACCTAGTAATACTAAAGTCGCAAGAGGAACTAGCCATGAGCAATGTAAGGCGATCACCACTAGAAGTGGCCAACAACTTAAAGAGGCTCAAGCTCGCTCATCAAACAAAACTCCACAAAAAGAACAAGATGAACTCAGCGGCAAAGCTTCAGATGCTGAACCAGGAATTACCGCGGCAACCAGCGATAAGCATGCCACGGAAACCAGTGATAAGGATGCCGCGGAAACCAACGATAGGCACGCCACGACAACCCCATTTGACGATGCCTCGGCAACTCCAGCTGCCCCGGCAATGCCATCAATCAGGTTCTAAACCAATGAAAGGATCAAAGATATCTGACTTCCACCACCATTCCCACAAAGGTTGAAGCGACAAAAGCAAGAATATCAATTCAAGAAGTTTCTTGATATCCTAAAGCAAGTCCACATTAACTTGCCATTGGTTGAATCAATTGAACAAATGCCGAACTATGCCAAGTTTCTTAAAGACATTGTGTCCAAGAGAACAAGGCTAGGAGAGCTCGAAACAGTTGCTGCAACAGAGGGATGCATGGCCATGTTGCACAATCGCATGCCACCCAAGTTGAAGGATCCCGGAAGTTTCACAATACCTTGTTCCATTGAAAACCACTATGTCGGAAAAGCATTATGTGACCTTAGAGCAAGCATAAACTTGATGCATAAATCGGTTTTCCAGAAACTAGGAATCGGGAATACAATACCTACAGCAGTTATGCTACAGCTAGCCGACAGATCCTATGTGCATATAGAGGGAAAAATCGAAGACATACTGGTAAAAGTTGATAAATTTATTTTTCTCGCTAACTTTATTGTTTTGGATTGTGAAGCAGATGAGCATGCACCTATCATTCTCGGGAAACCCTTCCTAGCGATGTTGAAAAGGGAGAACTCACAATGAGGGTGAATGACCAACAAGTTAAACTAAATGTGTTCCAAACACTAAGGCATGCAGATGATCCGGAAGAATGCCAACTCTATGCCACGACAGAGTTTGACTTCGACGATGAATTTAGTTGCCTCAGCAACTACATTGCCGATCAAGAGGAACCTGAGGAATATGAAGAACCGATCGATGAGGAAAAACAAGAAGAGGAAAATTGGTTAGTCAGTCGACCAGGTACGTACTTTGAACCACTGGATTACTCATGTAAGGAAGGTAAACTTGAAAAGCCCTCCATTGAACAACCACCGATTCTTGAGTTGAAACAGTTGCCAGGACAACTAAAATATGCTTACTTGGGAACCGATAATACATTACCTGTAATTATTTCCTCTAAGTTATAGCCTGAGCAGGAAAAGAAGCTGATCAAAATGTTGATGCTACACAAGAAGGCAATAGGGTGGACAATTGCCGACTTGAAGGAAATTAGCCCGGTAGTGTGCATGCACAAGATTTTGTTGGAAGATGATCACAAACCTCCGATTGAGGCCCAGAGAAGAATGAATCATGCCATGAAATGGGTTGTATTGAAAGAAATCATCAAGTGGCTTGACGCCGACATCATATACCTATCTCTGATAGTACATGGGTAAGTCCAGTACAATGTGTACCGAAAAATAGAGGTATAACGGTGGTAAGTAATGAAAACAACGAACTCATTCCAACCAGGACTGTGACCAGTTAGAGGGTTTGTATGGATTATCGAAAGCTAAACAAAGCCACTAGGAAAGATCACTTCCCATTACCCTTTATTGATCAAATGCTTGATCGTCTTGCAGGTAAACCCTTTTATTATTTTCTTGATGGTTATTCAGGTTACAATCAAATTGCCATAGCACCAAAAGATCAAGAAAAGACAACCTTCACATGCCCATACAGTACTTATGCTTTCCGAAGAATGCCGCTCGGATTGTGTAATGCCCCAGCAACCTTCCAAAGATGCATGATGGCACTCTTTTCAAACATGGTCGAAGACTTCCTTGAGATCTTCATGGATGATTTTTCCGTTTTTGGTAATGACTTCGACAGTTGCCTCGGCAATTTAGAGAAGGTGTTGACAAGATGTGAAGAAACCGATTTAGTCCTTAATTGGGAGAAATGCCATTTTATGGTAGATGAATGAATAGTGCTCGGCCACAAGATTTCATCCAAGGGAATTGAAGTAGACAAAGCCAAGGTGGACGTGATCGAGAGATTACCCCCACCAAGTTCGATTAAAGGAATCCGAAGCTTTCTTGGACATGCAGGTTTTTACAGGAGGTTCATTCATAATTTTTCTAAAATTACTAAACCCTTGTGCAATTTGCTTGAACATGATAAAGTCTTCAATTTTGATTATTCTTGCGCCCAAGCATTCGAAACCCTAAAGAAAAAGCTTGCCTCAACACCCATTGTCGTTCCACCCGATTGTACGCTACCTTTTGAGCTCATGTGTGATGCAAGTGATTTCGCGGTAGGAGCAGTCCTAGGCCAACACACAGGTAAGACCTTTTATGTGATATACTACGCTACTAAAACTCTTAATAATGCTCAAGTGAATTACACAACAACGGAGAAAGAGTTACTAGCCGTAGTTTTCGCATTTGACAAGTTTCGATCCTATTTGATTGGTACAAAGGTAATTGTTCATACGGACTATTCGGCAATTAAGTATCTATTTGCTAAAAAGGATGCCAAACCTCATTTGATTCGTTGGATATTGCTTTTACAAGAGTTTGACATTGAAATTAAGGGCAGGAAAGGAACAGAAAATCAGGTGGTCGATTACTTATCACGCTTAGAACGCAATAGGGAGGAGGACGCGTATTTAGAGATATGCGATGCATTCCCAGATGAGCAACTGTTAGTTGCCTCGGCAACCCTTGATGCGCACGCCTCGGAAACCCTTGACGTGCACGCCTCGGTAACTCCAGATGTGCACACCTCGGCAACTCCAAAAGCGTATGCCTCGGAAACCCTTGACGCGCATGCCTCGGCAACCCTTAACGCGCATGCCGCGACAACTCTAGACGCACACGCCTCGACAACCATGCAAGCAGTTGACACGGCAACACATGCCTCGGCAATACCCTGGTACGCAGATTTAGTTAATTTCCTTGTTTGTGGTATTTTACCTTATGGCATTACTCACCAAGGGAAGAAGCGGTTCTGCCATGATGCTAAGCATTACTTTTGGGACGAGCCACTTTTGTTTAAATAATGTGCAGATCAGGTTATACGCTGATGTGTCCCTGAAGAGGAGCAGCAGAATGTACTCCGACAATGCCATTCTTCACCCTATGGAGGACATTTTGGAGGAACACGTACCGCGGCCAAAGTTTTACAATCCGGTTTGTATTGGCCAACACTATACAAAGATGCCCAAGAATTTTACAAGCAAAGTGATCATTGCCAGAGGATGGGCAATATCTCTAGACGACATGAGATGCCACTTCAAAACATCATCGAGGTGGAATTGTTCGATGTATGGGGGATCGATTTTATGGGACCTTTCTCATCTTCATTCGGCAACCTCTACATTCTACTTACAGTCGACTACGTGTCTAAATGGGTTGAGGCAGCTGCAGTTCCCACCAACGATTCCAAGATCGTGTAACGATTCTTACAGAAAAATATATTTACACGGTTTGGGATGCCGAGAGCAATTATCAGTGATGAAGGCAAGCACTTTGACAACAGACTTATTGCCAAGATGTTGCAACGCTTCGGCGTGTCACAAAAAATTGCCACGGCATATCACCCATAAACCAATAGGCAAGTAGAAATTTCCAACCGAGAATTGAAGGGTATACTCGAAAAAGTTGTAAATCCCTCTAGGAAGGATTGGTCAGTAAGACTAGATGACGCACTTTAGGCATATCGCACTGCATTCAAAACACCCTTAGATATGTCTCCCTTCCGACTTGTCTATGGCAACACATGCCATCTACCGGTGGAAATTGAACACAAGGCATATTGGGCAATCAAGACCGTGAATATGGATTGGGAAAGTGGCGGACAAAAGCATTTGTTAGACCTCAACGAGATAGAAGAATTCCGTGCACTCGCCTATAACAATGCACGAATCTACAAGGAGAAAACAAAGCAATGGCATGACAAGAAACTATTGTCGCGGTAATTCATGCCAGGGCAACTAGTTCTCTTATTCATTTCTCGGCTGAAATTTTTCCCGGGAAAACTGAAATCAAGATGGTCAAGACCATTCGAAGTTGTCAAACCGTTCTCCCATAGTTCCGTGATAATCAAGTCCATCATTGACGAACATGAATTCAAAGTCAACGGACAAAGATTGAAGCACTACAACGGTGCCCATGTGGAACGTAACAAAGATGTGATCACCTTAGGAGATGCATGAGCATTCTCTCCTTTCGATATTTTCTTTTTTATTTTTTTTGAACTATTTATTTTTTAATTTTGGTTTTGTTTTCTTTTTCTTCTTTTTAAGATAGATTTATTTATTTTCTTTAAGATTAAGACTACATCTTTCTTTCATATTTATCTAATTGTTTTTAAATTTTAAGTTTAAGAATTTCTTTGCACATCTTTATTTATTTTCTTTTATTAGTTTATCTTTAATTTTAATCCTTATTTTATTTGTTTTTGAATTGTATGAAAAGAGTTCAAGATAAAGAGGAATTTGATCCAAGAAGAAAACTTCTTCAATAAGGAAATTAATGTGCTAAATCTAAGGCTTATATTAAGCTTCCAATTTACCCTAAATAAACCATACATAGCCGGCCAAACCCTTCTCCTTCCCCAAATCCCCTAGTTGTCCCCTTCCCCCAATCAAAACCCTTGTTTTCTTTCTTTCCAATTAATCCCACCCACCATATTTACTACCTATCTTTTCTATTTAACCCATCACCCTTAACTTCCAAGAAACCTATTCATACTTTTCATCTTGCAACTCTTTAGTTTCTTTTGTTTTCTTTTCTTTGTTTCTACCAAACTCACAACCAAGATCATCCATGGCATCCAAAATTGAATTTTTGGTTCATCCAAGTTCCTCCAAAGAACCGAGATACAAGAAGTTTGCTACAATGATGGTTCAAGAAAGATTTCACTCCAAGTTTGAAAGCCGAAAGATTTGCAAAGAACAAGGCTTTGAATATTCCAACTCTCAGCGAGATTTCGGCCTTGAACCATTCATCTTCGAAAGGATTGCACATCAAAAGTGGCAAATCTTTTGCCATCAATCGGAACCGGGTAACATCTCATGGGTAAGAGAATTCTATGCTCACTCACCTAACCCGGATAATCCTTATGTTTTTGTTCGTGACAAGTGTAGCGATGTCCCTCTCGCTAAAAAAAATGTTATTTCTATCTATTTGTTTTGTTTTGAAAATAATGTCTTTCGTGAGGTTTTTTAAAAAACTGTATTTTATTTTAAAAATGGAGTCGCCACCGGCCACTTAGGTAGGCCGGACACCATAAAAACTAGAGATTTTGAAAACTTTGGGTTCGGGAGTCGGTTACGGATGGGGAAGGATTAGCACCCCCACACCGCCCAAAATTGGTACTTTAATAATTACCGCTTTATTAGTATTAAATTTTCTGGATTAAAGTGACGATTAAATTAACATTTAATTATATATGCGAGTAAATTTTAAAAGCCCCGTTATCCGAGAGTAAACGCCCACCCACCATCACTACGCCTGATACTGGTCCCGTTTACGCTCGGATAAAAGGGCACCGCATTGACAATTCATATATCTCGATATGCGAACTTAGAAAAATAAAAAAACATGCATTCAAATTAACATGGATCTAAAACATCAAACATGAATATTACAAAATTTAAAACAAGGATAACAATAAAACATGAACAAGTGCATAGTTTATCATGAATAAACACGAAAGAAAAAAGAAAAAATTTAAAAAAGAAATTAATAAATCCAATTTACACATGTTGTGATGCATATAAAAAATGCAAAATATGCATGACATATATATGTGATGTGATACTAAAATGACAAAACAACATTACCACAATATTACATAAAGTTTATCATGTAAAAAACATGCACACGTATATTGCCATGATATTAGTATGCAACAAAATTACTACCCGCTTCTAACATGAACCTAAGATGCAGAATAATAAAAAACTAAAACACATATATAAAAACATGGTATTAGATGTAACAAAAAACACATTAACATATAGCCTAACGAAACAAAAATGACATGGAAATTTACATTAGCAAACAAGAACCCATTACATGCCAAGGAAATAAGACAACATTTAAAACAAACATACATGCACCATGAACAAAAGTAATGAAAGCCAAAGGCATGATATCACAAAGAAACGAAACGAACAAAAGCATACTAACATGTGGACACGATACACGAATTAAACTAAAACACAAGAAATAGGCATGTACGAACAAACTAAATGAAAGCATGATACTAAAAAACATATGTCGTAAAGTATAAATATTCATGTAATAAAATGAACATAAAAACATGAAACAAACACACTAAGAAGCAAACATGTCAGTAACATAAAATAAAAGAACAGACGTAAGTAAATAAAACATAAAATGGGACTGTAATGAAACAATAATGACAGAAATCAGAACAATAGAGACATGATTTAAGGACGAAAATGCGAACTCAATGAAACTTGGAATGACTTATCCTGTAAAATGCCCAAGGGGCAAACCCAAAACGTAAGAAACAGAAACGCGGAATGTCTAAATTTGCCATTTTTGACATCTGATTGATTTAATTTGGTGGCTTAATTGGAAAATTTAAAAGAACAAGGAGGACCCGTGATGCAATTAGACCATGGGGCAGGCTCTAGATGAGAAATCCTGAAACACGGGGACCTTTATGAAGTGATTATGCCATTTATTTTTTTTGTTGGTCTATAAAACAAACCTTCAGCCCCCCTTTTTTACTTTTTCCATCATTTTTTTTGCCCATTGAAATATAACTCTCCCTTCAGCTTATTTCTCTCAACCGAGAGCTCTCCCTCAAACGCCCAACCTTTCAAAAGGCCACCTCTATTCCTAAAAACCACCGAGTCTCCGCCATATGCGCCGTCGCCGGCCGCCGCTCACCGGCACCGACGACTACTAAAAAAACATCAAACGACTCCCCTTTGTTATCTAAGCCCGAAACCAACCTTGGATATGAGGGATCAACCTATTATTAACCTAGATCTAGGAAAACCCGAAACAAACGAAAGCATTTGTTGTTTTTTTAAAATAAAATCTGACCAGGGATATCATCTTCTCAACCAACTCACCCCATAAGGGCTTGTCGTTGGCCAGAGAAGATTCACGGTGGTTGGGTAAAGTCTCAACTCTTTGTTTTCCTCTCTTTTTATATCAACATGTTAATGATTTTAGAGATGCATGAAAAAGAAAAAAAGAGAGAGCTTTACCAAAAAATTCTGGATTTTTTTTGCTATTGATTTTTCTCTTTTTTTATGACTAGTGATTTCCCCTACACGTTTTTTTATACACATATCTCTCCTCTCTGATATTGTTTGGTAGAAACAAAAAATATAGTACATGCTTCTATTCGATTTGATACTGACAAAGCCTATTTTTTGTTCTTTTTCTCTGTCTTCGCATGTCCCCGAGCATGGCGGTGGTTGGAGCTGATGGTACGGCCGACGTGGGGAGAGTATGGTGGCATTATCGTCTTGGGTGGCCTCGTTCTTGGCCGTTGGACCAGATCTGATCCAACGGCTAAGATGGTTCAATGACAGACGGCCCATATGAAATCTTGAAATTGGTGTAGCGGTCTGGGATCATGCCACGTGGTGCACGACAGTCAAGGGGTTAGAGGCGTGAGATGTACGCGCGTGTGGGAGGCTGAACGGTCTGCGCGTGGAGCACACGCGGCATCTTAATGGTTTCTCTTCTTTCAATCGTAGCCGTTGGATCACGATTTGATCCAACGGCTCAAGATCGGCTGCGCACAATAAAGAGAGGGTGTTAGGGTTATTAAATCTGATATGGATTAGGGTTTTAGGCCATTGGGTTATGGTTTGGGCCGAACGGCCTTGTAAAATTTTGGGTTTTGTAAATGATGGACTTGACAGTTATTATAAATGGGTTTTATATTTTAGATCTGTTTTTTAATTTAAACCCAATAGTAATAGTAATAATAATAATAATATAACAATATAATAACATATACTCATATACTTTATGTACATACAATCATACATGCAAATTAACATATATATCATATAACATTCAAACACGCAGATACATACACACCTAATTAATATAAGTATACACACATTATACATACAAACAATTAAGGCATACGTAATATGCATACATACACACGACACACACATACCACATACACATTAGTCATGCGTACATAATACACACCCAATAATATATATGTATACATGCAATAATAATATATTAATTATTAAACTAATATTAACATACTATTTACAAACCGGTTAAAAATGAGTGATTACAATAAGGCTATACTTATAAGCCCCAAAAACATCAACACCTTTTACGGGCTCTACATCGAGAGGGACGAGCATCAAGCCTTTGTTGATCAACTCACGCCCAAGCAACTCGACAAGGTGCTTCAAGAACTCACTCTACCGAGAACTCATTGGAACGACGGTAAATACAAGGGCACGGTAAATCGCCTTCGGCTTAAACCCGAGGCAAAATTATGGAATAAGTTTGTTAAAACTTCTTTAATGCCCACAACACACAATACCACCATTGATACACCTCGCCTTTTGCTTATACATTCTATCTTGCATAATCGCATCATTAACATTGGAAAAATTATTTGTAAAGAGATTTTTGTATGTAGCACAAAAGACAAGGGTTCTCTTTTCTTCCCTTGCTTAATTTCCAATCTTTGCAGGAAGATGCATGTCCCAAGTGAGTCCATTGATGAAAAGGCCCTACCAAAGTCCGGTTGGAATCGAGCACAAATCTAAAAGCTAATGGGAGAGGCACCGGTAAAATCCCTAACGCCTTCAGTTACCGCGGCAACTCCTGCCGCCTCAGCAACTCCTAATGCTCAAGCAACTGATGCCCGAGCAACTCGGACAGCAACCCTTGGATGACTTAAAGCACTCTTATAACCGTTGGTGAACCGCTTTAGGCAAATTGAAGACTGACAATTAATGTTCATGTGGTACATGAAGGATCACAACAATGCCATCACCCAAGTTATCCTAGAAAAGTACCCGGACAGCCGCGTGTCGTTCCCCATCTTTCCTGCCGAAATCCTTGCCACGGCAACCAATGAAGCAGTTGCCACATCAACCGCAACAGATGATGCCACGACAACCTACACTGTAGCTGCCCAAGCAGTTGCCACGGCAACCTACACTGCGCCTGACCAAGCAGTTGCCACGGTAACCAACACTGAAGATGTCGCGGCAACTAAAGCTAAAGACAACCCGGCAACCACTGCAAAAGCCAAAGGTAAAGTACCTATGCCCGAATCAACTCGTACTGAATCATTGTTTGATTTTTCAGATTCGGACGAGTCCTCTATTGCACCAAAAAAGACTGTACCAATCGAATCCTCCAAGCTCAAGCGAAAAGCCAATGACATTGATGATGAGGACGATGAGGACAACCCCGTACAAAGATCGATTCCACCATCGGCAACAAGGAAGCAACCACCGCGTTCAAGCAAAAGAATCAAGACACCGGCCACAAGGAAACTAATCATCCACGACGACGAACTCTCGGAGTAAGTCATCGTTTGTATTTTACTTTTCTTTATTTTTATTTTTATTTTTATTTTTCTTTATTGCATACATTGAGGACAATGCCTCACTCGAGTTTGGGGGGATTGTTATTAGTTAGTTACCATGTTTAGTTGCATTCATCTTAAGTATTGCATTTAGGATACATAAATTGCTTGCCATGCCTTTAGTTGGAACAATAATTGCCTAGATTTGATGAATATCCGATGATGACTTTGCCAATGTACTTAATTGATAGAACTTTTTATTCTAGGAAAACACTTAGAATCTTACTATGATGCTAAACTTGATGAAACTCTGTTGTGGCTTGATTGATTTAAGGAATTCTAGCGAACTTAGGTTGATAGTTAAAAAATTGGGGGATTAGAATAAAAATTGGATGAATGCTAGAGGTGCCCGAAATTGGCTCTAGTATGTGCTAAAAAAATTGATCGCTAGAGGTGCCCAAAATTGTCTCTAGTATGTGCTAAAAATTGATCGCTAGAGGTGCCCAAAACCGGCTCTAGTAGAATAAATTAATTAACTTAAGAAAACTAAAAACAAAACACTAGAGGTGCCCGAAACCGGCTCTAGTTAAAACATGTTAAAAGAACCCAAGGAAGTAATTTGAAAATCTCTTGTTTGCATAGAATCCGAAAAATCAACTTGCACACAACTCCGCACACACTCACAAGCATTATAGTTTGATTCCGAGAAACTCCTAAGTTTTCTGAAAAATGAAAAGCCAATCATACTTTGTGCCACGGTTCTGAGAATTGAAATCAAGTTCAAAGCTAAGTTTGTGAAAATTGAAGTCTTGGCGGGTAATTATTAGTTTGCATTGCTTGAGGACAAGCAACAGTTCGAGTTTGGGGGTGTGTTAAGTGTCTAAAAGTACTATTTTATTCACCATTTATATTCATATTATTGCTAGACTTAGGCTCATATTAGTTGCATTATTAGCCATTCATGCTTGTTTGCATTGTTTCCTTGGTGGACAAGCTTGATTTCATATTTTGCTTAATTTTGTGGAAAAAAGGTACTGCTTTGGTGTGTGTTTGTGTGTGTGCAGAATCACTTGCCAAAGCAAGGCTAGAACCAGTTGCCAAGGCAGTGCATGAAGGAGATGTCGACACAGTTGCCAGGGCAATACATGAAGGAGATGCCGAGCTAGTTGCCAGAGCAATTGTCGATAAGGGATAAGATGATATGGCAGTCAAAATTGATGACTAGATAAACCCAAGATGACATGGAGCAAAGTTAAATCCCAAAGGAGTTTGATTTCCATGAAGAGGTTGAAGAGAAATTAAATCCCAATAAGATAGGAGAAGATCTAGAAGGAATTTAAATATAATAAAGAATTATATTCATTAAAAGTATTTAATTCCAACCCTAACTTCCTCCTCAAAAAAGACTTTGACCTAGACCTATAAATTGAGGACCAAGCCGTCAACTCCATAGAGAGTAATTGGGAGATTTCAACAAGAAGGAGGGAGAGATTTTGACAAAGGCTTCAACCATTCTTCATCTTTTTCTTTCTTTGTTCGATTAGGTTTATGTTAGGGATTCTTTGTCTTGTGTTTCTTTGGAACCTAACCATGAACTAAATCTATTTGGCTAAGGTTATTGTGTTTTGTGGTTGTGAGAAACAAGTGGATTTTGTTTAGGTAATAAGAGTTTGCACTTTCAATTCAAGGTTTACTCATTCTTGGTTTTTATTCTTGTTTGTGAGTGAATTGGGAGAGGATCTCATAACTTCATCTATTTATCTAATATCGGGAGAGTTAGATTCAAGAAACAAATGTGTATGGTCTTTATTCAATCTATTGATGGTGAAGATTAATCTGGCTTAGGAATAAGTTAAGGATTTCAACAGCTAAGAGGAGTGCAAGATTGGTTGTTGTTTACCCTTGATTCACGTAGGGATGTATTATCAAGGCATGCACAAATAGCTAGAGTTTCGACTTAGGGATAAGAAAAAACCATTGAAGAACGCTCCGCCGAACCTTGAAGTTGCTGCCCAGCCGCCCAAATAGTTTCCCAGCCAGTTGCCCAGGCAACTGTCGATTAGTTGCAAAGGCAACCCCGCTGTGCAAGTTGCCACGGCAACTGAGTTGCCCTTGCACTCTTTTACCAAGACGATCGAATTAGCTATCACACATCAACTCACGATAACCTGGCCTATTCTCTCTCATTTGATTACATCTTCTTTACATATTTGCTTTCCCTGTGGAGACGATGTCTTTTATACTATAACTTGCGACGTGTACACTTGCACAATTGCGGGGCACTTATTACGCGCAACACGTACTGATACTAAAACTACTCATTAGAATCTTAGATTTCCACAAGTATCGGTATGGCCAAAGCTCGTATCGATAACCTATTCACGGGTTCGCACCATTTCCATGAATTTCAGTTTACAACACTTTATCCAATCCCTAAAGCTTATGTAAGTCATTAGGGTTAGTTTACTAGGGCATATAATGAATTAATATTAATTACCGGCTTCATGATCATTTAATCGAGTATTTATCGATATTATCCCTTAAGCATGATTTTCATCTTATTACTTCAATCTATTCGAGCAAGCATACAAGTATCGTAAATAATCAACCAATCAATTAATAATCACACACGCATCTCAAACGACCCTAACCAGTCTCTAACACCTCCACGAGTCTCATCGTATCATGCATCTCACATAGATATCAAAACTCATACTATCAGTCTCAACACGTGCTTAATTATCGTCTACCAATTTTGCAGGCACTAACACGTAAGGCAATCACATTTATGATGCTCATCAAGTAATAAGAGTTTGAGGTGTACTAAACTTAATTCGATATCGCTAAAATCCTCATTTGAGCTTCTCGAATATTCCACTCGACCTAAAATCTGATCCTGAATAATCCTCGTATATCAAAAAATACGAAACTACATTAATTCATGCATCCTTTATTCAACTCACAAGGTCAAACGCGTAAAAACAACTTATCGGGTTTGAATTTGGCAAACGAACTACACCATTGGATCTGGAACATCGAGAAACCCCGGGTAGGGTCCCCCGAAAAAGTCAATGCCAAATCAACAGTTGGTCATCGCCGGTCAAAGGTGGTCAAGAGTATTGGCCGATCTGGTGCGACGCATGTACGCAACAGCTATGGTGCACCCGCGGGTCTAGATCTAGTGTGCGCATGTGCAGGGGAGCATGGTGCACTCTAGCTGCCTGAACAATACCCACTCTCAGCCGTCGGAGAGTGCGACGGCTTCCAGTAGCCAAATGGTGGCGGCAAGCTCCAGTTCGACATGTTTTTAGCTTGGGAATTCGATGGTGACCTCCATTTTTTATTTTGAACACTCGAACATGGCTAACTCAAACAACCCAAATCTTCTTTTCTACCCCCTCCAACGATAACTCCGACGGTGATTTCGAGACCACCTACCGACTCGTCTCGATGAGATAAATGCGATGGTGTAGAAGGTGTCGTACACGGTGGCTCCAGCAGTTGTAGATCGAGGCTCAAAGCCTTCCCCTTTACTTTTTCTGTTTTCTCTTCTTTTCCCCTCTCTCCCAAAATATCTCATTTCTCTTCTTTTCTCTGTCCCCCATCAAATCACCAGTCCTATTTTATTTTTTTAAAACCTTCCACTTTTCTTTTCCTTTATTTTTAAATTATCCTCACACATATGATCTTTTTTGATTTATTACAAAGCCCAAATCCAACTATCCTTGATTTGGGCTTCCAAACATAAGGACCAAATAAATTGGGTCCGAGGCCTAATTTTGCAAAGCCCACAATTCAGGTCGTTACAACTCTTTCCACCTTAAAAGAAATTTCGTCTTTGAAATTTTTACCAGTATACCAAAGAAGATGTTAAAACTTTTATAACTCTCTACGTTCTCAAATATATCCCGTTGCGCTACACCGATCTCTTATAACACTTGTCAAATATAATCATTGACTTCAAACGCTACAAACATAATCCCAATTGATTCTTTCTCGCGAAAGGAATCTATCTTCACTCGGCACATTACAGACAACAAGCAGAACTCAACGGTACCCCGACAAAGCTGTCACATGACTACGTCATAAAAGGAACTAAACTTATGTTGTAGAACCCAAAAGGTTGTTGCACAACAAAATCTTTCCACATCTCCACACGATCTAAAAGAATAGGAGGTTACACAACTGTTGTAACCAAAATAAAGCGGTCCATCAAGTGACGACTCTCTAAAGAAGACTCTAACTCGGATGGCACCCCTTACCAAAATCATTGCTTGCCTGGTGCAAGACTTCTAAAAATTAATGACATCTCGACTCACCTCAAGCACTTACTTTAAACTCGGCATAACAACTCATATCGGCAACTAAAGCAGCTTTCATAACTCGGTTCACACAAGAGTCTCAAACTCTAAACTATACGTGTCTGGCAAACACTTCATAAGTACCAACACTCAAACCTCTCATCGCATGAAAATCCCACCAAGGGATAAGGTTCCAACACAACCCTCAAATCTCGTACCCAAAAGGTAGCATGTATACACCGTAGTGTCGTACAACCCAACCCACAACAAGCCGAGCTAACTTTTTATCTGGGTCTCAACTTTGCCGAAAATATCAAACGGTACATACCAAGGACTATATCATCACTCAAAGAAATCCCATCGAAACTGTGCGCATCTTTAACAAGATCCACGGTCATCCATTTAATTTCCACAAAAAACATCAAAACATCACAACAATCTAAAGAACTGGTTGTTTGACCTCAAACTGATGGCAAGTCAAACATGTATCACTATCTCAAATACACGACTCCACACTGCATCCAAAGTACGCAACATAAGTTAGGTATAAACTGTCGCCCTCAAAATTCACCATAATCTGACCACTATACCCTACAAGAAGAATCGCTTCCCTTGACATGTCTTTCTCTAAAACACCCACAACAAGATCTCAAAGTCTATCAGAAACCACCAAACCTAAATTCAATCACAATATTGTATCATTTTAATTATAGTCAGATGCTACTTCTCGCGGCTTCCAATGCATATCAACCCTTAACTCGAAGCTTAATTAATGAAACACACAGATATCGGTATTGACCAATCAGTACTGACACCATATGAATCGAGTATCAGTACCACATAGAGCTAGCATTTGTACTCTTATACATGACCATCAATTGCGATCCTCGATTGCCCCACATGGGCAACATGATACTCTAACCCAAACTATCTTTGTACAACCCATTACTTAACAAATTCACTTTACTTAGATAGTGATCAAACACATATGGTCAACAGTCCTTAATTACTTTGACTTATGTCGTTATCCAAATCTCAAATTCCTTAACGATCAAGCACCCAAAATTCACACTGTTGGGGTAGACACACCCTTCCCTCTTCTTGCACAAGAATGTAGCCCTAACAAAACAACAAAACATCCTCAAAGATATAAAACCTTACTCGACTTTAATTGAGTCAGCACCACATTCACAACAAAACAGTTTCACGCAACTAGGATCTCTACCAATGTTCCTCGGCTTACCTTAAAGAAAATGTGATTCAAATAAAAGCATTTACAAAGTCTCAAACCCTTGCCTCCTTAACTGATCACAAGGTAGCTAACATTTCCCACATAAAATGTCATTAAGGTAATTATCTTGCCAACACTCATGTTCCCATATTTCCTTACACATTCGCACGCATCACGCAAAGCATTAACTTACATTCGAGAGACAACACAGTGACCCTCATCTTATCATAGTTGAAACACCTCAAATGTCATTACAAACATGGAACGTTACCACAACATACCCTAAAGAGATAATTCCTCATTCCAAAATTTAATTCGAAACTACAAGCCTTAAACACTTTAACCGTAACCATCTTAATCTCTAACCATTCCGAGAAAACACACGGTACTTCGCAAACAATTAAACGAGTCATCCACCTTAGGAGACACGTAACAAGCCCTCACTATTACTTAACAAGCTATCAACAGTTTAAACATCACCTCCACGAACCAACTACTTTCGAGCGAACAAGCCCTATTCTCCCTCGACAAAATATTTAGGTAAAAAAAAACCTCGTTCGGGTTACGCATTCGTAACTAAACCTCTTAATTTTTCAACTGGGTCAGCGTCCTCTAAAAAGGGTGATGGGCACCGACGTATCACTCGGCCTTACCTCAACGTCTACTCACGTCCGTGATGGGGAGGAAGTCCTGATGACTCATTTAAGAAACATAAACAAACACTCTGTCTGAAAGCTTCCTAGCATCGAACTACACATATTGGAACCCGCCAAACGGTCAAACATGTCCCAAAACCCTATCGTGCAATTCTTCAAACAACCACAACGAAAAACCCGATAAAAGGCAACGGTTCGACATTTTTATCACCAAATGTTGGGTTCCCATGAGACTTCAAAGCCTCGAGCACAACTCTTGACGTTACTAGCTAGCATTACACTTGATTAGCCCAAATTTTTTTTGAGATGCAACAACTCTCAAGAAGGTAGCTCCATCAAGCCCGTAGAACGTCGACTTTGGTCACACTCTAACAAACTAGTGGGTCTCGAACCCAATATCTCTGAGAAATGCCCTTTGGGAAGGGCGACGATACTTCCCAAGTATCAACGATACCCATTTTAAGCAAACAATGGTCCTCCAACCAACGTGCATCCGCTGATCGATTTCGAAAGCGGGTTATCCATACCCGCAACACAATTGTTATTCACGTATAACAATGAAGATTTCTTGCCACAAACTCTCATAAGGTATCTGAAGACTCTGGAATGACCACAATATGCAACGAAGATACCATTTAGGTGGCGGGAGGAGGATACATCCTCAACTCCGGCACTATTCAACTAACTCGTATCTCAATAATCCGGGGTGAACTCACCACCGAATCTTTCCCATAAAAGGCTTAACACATAATGTAACACCTCTTTTCCCGTATCCATCGCTGAATACGAGTTAGAGATGTCACATTACACTTGTAAAGAAATTCCCACTTCAAAAATTGGTAAAATTTTTGTTTCTTTAAAACATAAACAATTTATCCTTTAATTTTGAAAATACTTAATCATGTAAAATTTAAACTTAATATTTTCACATTCGATTTTGAGTCTAGATTCAGGCAGCAACTTAACAATTTGATCCATTTGCATATAAATAATAAAACTGCCTGAAAACTGCCTAATTTAAAATCATTTAGATTCTGAATAAAATATGATTCATATTAGAGCAGGCTTCACGTTTTAATATACATGCCGACTAGTAAAAATCAAACAGCATAAAAATTATATTACTGATGCTGATGTACCTATTTTTGATAGATGATGTTCGCTAATGCTCCTTACTCCTAAGGCTTCTCTTTTCCTACGCATGAAACAATCACACGCTAAGTATAACTTAGTGAGGCATTATAATAAGTCATAAAATTAAATAATGGGTAAATGAAAACATGGTTAAGCAAGTTCATATCAAATCTTTCTCATACTTTAAAACCAATAAAGGCATCGTATATAAAAAAATGGTGATCATTAAGTATTTCATTCGTATAAGTAGCCCAATAATTGTATAAAGAGAAACTGAAGTATGTGATATTTGTACTCCTTGAGTACTGGTCACCGAAGTGACGATAACATATAAAACACATAAAGTGCCAATACCATATGAAACACATAAGTGCCAATATCATATAGATGTATTAATGTCGATATCATATAAACACATAAGTTCTAATAACATATAGATCCGAAGATCGGTGTGCAGCTACACGTAGTCCTTGACTACTGGACCTCTAATGGCATGCCACTATACTGTCACTCTCTATCATAAACTTAGGCAATAAATCCATTTCATATAACTTTGTAATTTATCATATAAACGTAAAATATCGATAAAACATATGATCCATATATCATCCTTATTCAATTATAAATTTTCAAAACAATATAATAGGACAGTTCATACCCCAATATATACTAACCTTTTTCATTTGCTTGTAAAACATTGTATAGCTTGTACAAAAACCATGTTGTCATTTTTGTAATCACTCATTTTTATCTAGTCTCTAAGTATCATATTAATATATTAGTGCATGATTACATATATGTGTGTGTGTATATGTTATTAATATTACATAAATGATATATGTGTAATGTGTGAATGTATGCATGGTGCATATATTTATGTTGTGTATTACGTACCTATTAATATGTGTGTGATATGGTTATATTTATGTTAGGGGTATCATATAATATATGTTGGTATATGTGCATTTATGAGTATGTTTATATATGTTTGCATGTATATATTAGTAATGTCCTTGTTATTATTGAACGTATACGAATGAATGTTGCATGAATTGTATGTATTATTATTAAGTGTATTTACGTGTGGATGTATTTCATTATAATCGTATGTATGTGTGCGTAAGTATGTATGTGTATGCATTTACTATTATATTATTATAATATATGGACAAATCTGAAAATAAAAAAACCCAATTAAATTAAGTGTCCATATTATTACAAAACCCATAAATTACAAGGCCCGATCGGCCCAAACCCAAAACCCTAACAGAACCCTAATACCCATCAGATATCTAACCCTAATTACTTTGTCTTTGCGCAGCCGACCAGGAGCCGTTGGATCAAAATGTTGATCCAACGGCCATGATCAAGGAGGGAAAAATATCAAGCTGGCCACGTGTATTACACGCTCGAACTGGTCGAATGCCATGCGCGCTTTCGATCCACGTGCGGACCCTTCGACATCCCACACGTGCGTGAGTCCCATGCGCTATAACTCCTCGACTGCTGAGCCTCACGTGTCACGATCTGGAGCTGTTCCACCGATCGAGGTTTCATCTGGACCGTGCATTCTTCAAGCTATCCCGACCGTTAGATCGAATCTGATCCAACGGCCCAGAACGCCTCTGGCCGAAGACATCTCCCCCACACCGCCACCATGCTTCCACCATGCCGGCCTCCAACAACCGCGTTCAGATATATAAAAAAACACAAAAAAGAGGCGATGTCAGTATCATTTCATATCTAAAAAATGTTTTACAGTACTGGCTACCAAACCAAAAGAGAGTGATATATGTATGAAACAAGTAATTGTAAGAGGAGAGGGTAATCAGTTACAGAAAAATAAAAAAGAAGCACAAAGTTTCAGTGGTAACTCTCTTTTCTTTTTTCTTTGCATGCATACAAGAAAAAAACACGAAGTAATAACAAAAAGAGAGGGATGTAGATTTGTTACCTTCGTCGTCAATGGATCTCCCCTCACCAGTAACAAGCCTCTTCAGCTTTCCCAAGCTGAACATGGTGAACTGAAGGGAGAGGGAGGTCCCTTTTGGTTTCATTTCGGTTAAACATAAACAAAAAAAAAACCTTTTTCGTTTCGTATTTACTTAGATCTAGACAAAAGGGTGAGTTTTAGTGTAAATCTAAGTTCATATTTGGGTTCGGTTTGAAAAAAAGGTTGGTTTTGAGTGTTTCTTTTAGTTCGCCGGCGCCGACTAGCGACGGCCGGCGGTGGAAAGGACGGCGGAGAGTCGCCAGTTTCTGGGTTCATCAAAAGCTTGGGGAGGGTGAGTTGAGAGAAAATGAGAGAGAGAAAGGTTATTATAAAACCGGTTAAGGAAAAAATGAGAAAAAATTAGGATCGGGCTAAAAAAGGGTTTTTTATAGGTATTTTATTTTGTGAAATGGTAAAATTTTGAAATAAATCCCCCCGCGTTTTCGATATTTTCATTTCTGTCTTGCCGCATGAGATATTTACAATTCCGGTCCCCCTTATATTCTAAGATCTTGCAATCCAACCCCTGGATTAAATTGAATCAGTTTTTTAATGGCGAAATTACCTCACCAGTCCCACCGTGTTTTTGAAATTTTCACTTCAAGCCTGCCCCTTGGTCCAATTACATTTTTAGTCCTTTTAGGTTCTGTTTAGTTTGCAATTTCGTCCCTAAATCGCATACTATTGCCGTTTAATTTCTGTTTCTTATGTTTATTTCTTTTCATTTCAGTCCTGTTCCATATTTAAATATTCATGTTCATTTATTATGATCGTATATGTTGATGTAGCCTTTTTGCCTTTTCATATATCTCTCGTACATGCTTTGTATTTTCAGGTTTACATGTATATATGTGTTAAGTTTATGGTGATTATGTATTTTTATGCATTTGTTCGGTCATTCGTATCACGCATATTAGATTGATATTTTAGTTGGCTCGTACACAACAGGTTTTGTATTTTAGCATGTATTGTATGTTCTCTTTGCTTTTAGGTTACGTGTTAGTATATTTTCCTGGTCATGTATAATACCATGTTCTACATATGTTACAATGTGTCTTATTTTAATATGTATATCTTCTTGTAATATATGTTTTTGTTCCCACATGTATTTACTCATGCCTTGTTATTGTGATATGTTAAGTTTGTTTTTATTTACGAGTAGGAGTAATCTGTATGTATATATGTTTTAGATTAGTATTTTATTTATGTTCGATTAGTAGTCTATTATGTTAATATTTATTGTATTTAAATTATTTTCCATGTTTTATATTTTGTTCACTAAGTTTGCATAATGGAATATAACGTCAATGTGGTGCCCTTTTATCCGAGTGTAAACGGGGCCAGTATCAGGCGTAATGATAGTGGTTGGGCGTTTACTCTCAGATAACGGGGCCTTTAAAATTTATTCGCAATTATAACCGAATTTTAAACTAATCGTCACTTTAATCCGGAAAATCCAATATTAATGAAGCGGTAATTATTAAAGTACCAATTTTGGGCGGTGTGGGGGTGCTTATCCTTCCTCATCCGTAACCGACTCCCGAACCCAACAGTTTTTAAATCTCTGGTTTTATGGTGTCCGGCCTACCTAAGTGGCCGGTGGCGACTCCAATTTTTAAAATACGGTTTTAAAAACCCCTACGGAATAAATACTTTAATATCCGAAAAACCAAAAATACTTCGAAAACACTCGGTTTTTAGCGAGCAGAGGACATCGCTACAATTTTAAATAAATTCATATAAATAAATTTTGCAAATTTTATCAAAATACATTTAAAACATATAAACGCACTCACCTGGGCCATTTATTATCGTGCCTCATTAAGCTTACTCGATCCTTTTCCTCATAGTATCTCGAACCCTCTTTTGATTCGGATCAACTTCATTGATCACATAAATACGAATGACATTCGTTAGATTCAAATCTAACAATACTTTAAACATGTTATCGAATCTAGTCATTCGAATATACAAAATTTCCAAAAGTTTTTCCTTCTTTCCTTATATTGTCCAAAACCCATTTTTGGTCTTTAATGACCATTTCGAACTTCAAATAATTCTTCCGAACTCGCTAACTAACTTTAGATACAAAATATCTAAATTTTCAATTTCTGGCAGCTTGTACTACCTTCAAAGATTTATTTCTATAAAATGATCTAAAACTTGGAATTCGATTTCATTTGTTCTGAAAGAAACTAGGTTCAATAAGCTTTTCATCCATATAAATTAATACTCCCGATTCAACTTGTATGATTTATGGTGAATTTTCAAAGTCGATTACAGTGCTGAAATTCGGAACAGACTGTGCTCTGTTTTCTGACCTTTCATCACTTAAAAAATTATATCTTTTAACTCGGAACTCAAAATCAGTTTCCGTTTGTTGGAAACGAAACTAGATGAACAAATCTTTACATTGGTATAAAATTCACCATCTAAACATTTTTGTAGAATTTATGGTGAATTTTCGAACTTACTGCCAAAATCCAGTTTTCCTACACAACTTCCATGAATAACTTCAAACTTTATACTAATTTCTTCTTACTTTGATATTTTTCAATTTAATCCAATTACTTGCTTAAAACCACAAAATTATCACCTTCTTCATCAAATAATTATTCACAATAATTTCCTCTAATTTTCCTTCTTTGCCGAAATAGTCACTAAAATGCAAAGGTAAGGATTCAAACTTCTTAACTTTGCAAATTAGTCCTCAAATCAACATTACTACTTTAATTCTATTATTTCAACTAAAAATCAGATTTAGTCCTCATCCAAAATCTTATTTCCGAATTGGTCACTTAACTTTGACAAATTGTCCAAATGATCACTACTTTAATTCAACATCGGTTTAGCATTCTTACTTCAATTTCACATCTCCAACATCATTAATAGCATAAATACACTTAAAAATCATAAAAATTCAGATTGGTCCTTTAACTTTCAGAATTGACAAAATGGTCCCTATAGTTTAAATTTAGGGTTTTGCTTTCAAACAACAAATCAAGCTTACTAGATCATTTATCTAACATCACAAACCCTAAATCAAACTTGAATCTATAAACCCTAATCATCTTCATACAAACTAAAATATGTAGGGTTTAAATCCCAACTCAAAAACATGATTTTATCATCATAACAACTTGTTTCCAACTTAAATTTCATCATGGAATCATAAAATTCCAAAAGCCCCAAACTTTTTCCATAAACCCTAATTTCTTATCATGAAAAATTCTCATCAATCAAACATGTTTTCCATGAACTATTAACATCAAGAGATAGAACTTGAACAGCATAATAACTTTGTAGTTGAAAAGATTACTTAAAAGTCGAGTTTTGGGGTTTGAATCAAGCTTGGAAAATTTTCTTCCTTTTTTTCTCCCTTTAGTCCGAAATATTTCAAGAAAGATGAAAAAATTTGGTTCATCTTACTTATTTAATCCACATGTTAAAATTAAATGAATTTAAAATTTATTTAATTAGTGAAATTACTAATTTACCCTTTTAATCCAAAGGCCAAGATTTAATCTTATCAAAAATCAATGGCCATGATCAAATCCAAGTGTTATTCACCTTTAAAAATTTCCCTCAATGTTTCAAAATATTTCAAAAATGCCATCCATGGTAAATGTCCAATTTGCCCTACAACTAGTCTTTATTTACAACAAGTCTTGAAAATTGTCATTCCATTAAAATTGAACCAAATTGTTCCAATCCAACCATAATCCTTCATAAATATCTTAGATATTTATTTATGACATTTTATTTGATCCAAATATTCGAATCTTACTCAATACGATTTCCAAATTTTCTTTCTACGAACTTTAAAGCTTTATAGCCACTCTATCATAGTCTAACTAAATCTAGTTAGAATCCATCCAACAATAAAATATTCATAAAATAATATTTTATAAATTTCCCATAATCTTTGGAACTGTCTTCAAAATTTCAATTCGATCCGATTTCCCGATATTCGTAAAATACTTCTACTACGATTTTACCTTTTCTGAACTATCAGATTTATTACAAAAATTTCATATTTCCATATTTGGGAAATAAACATTATCATCTCATAAAAACTTCCTTCCTTAATGACTTAGACTGAATTTTCTTAACTTAGTCTATTATCCCGATAATTATCGAAAAACTTCAAAAAGTAAAATTTCTCTTAGAAATCCTTTATCATAAATCCATATGAATATTCTTTACTCTTAATGAGTCCAAAATATCAATCAGAAACACTTTTATGGGACATTCCCGAAGGTTACCTATCCTTGTATTTCTCTGGCTTGAGCACGCTTAACAATTTCATTCCATCCAAATTCGGAGCCTTTTTCTGCGTCTTAATTCTTAAAACCGATATCAAGGTACCTATTTCGATCCGATTCACTCTTATACTGAATAAAATCACTTGTTAGGGAAATTTACACTTTAGTCTCTAAACTTTTCCAAAGTTTATACTTTAACCCATAAACTTTCAAATTTTACATTTTGGTCACTAGCTAAAATTTGAGATATTACACATAACGCGGCCCTCTCGAACACGATCGTAACCATTTTATCGTTGCAACATTCGACGCACCATAAGGATTCCAGTCTTAAGAAGTACGAACTTAATTTGCGGGTTTGTATTCACTAGACACCTTACTAAAACGCCTATACCACCCCAGGGTTTCCTAGAACCGGCTAAACCTAAGCTCTGATACCACTATTGTAACACCCCCAACCTGGATGTTACAATTGGGCCTCAAGCCCAAACCCAAAATCATAAATTTTCTCAAAGCGGGTTTAGCTTAAACAAGTTATTTCTCAAAAGTATTTAAAATCAACAGTTGAAAATATAGATAAATCTTTATAAACCATTACAAATTAGCTCTACTTTAAATTAAAACATTTAAATATTCAATTTGGTATATACAATTTCAAAAGTGAGATTTACAAACTCGACCACGTAAGGTCCTATGAATACATAGCCCACTAAACACAAGTACCGTACTCTAACAACCTCCATATGTTGGAATCTCGTACTGATAGTGCTCCTTGATCCCACGGTCAACCTACGCACGAAAACAACGATCCTGAGCGTTGAGCTTACAAAGCTCAGTGGTACGCATCTACACTACTATACTTCATGCTAATCATAAACATAAGCATGCAAGCTAGTACGAGCAGTAAGGGAAGATAAATAAAAATGTGGCGCTACTACTAGTTGCCTAAACACATGCTCTTAACATAGCAAAACATCATACATGGCCTACAAGGCCCAACGATACTCGGGATCTCACTAGATCAACTGAGAAAACACACAAAATAATAACCACAAACCTAGAGTGAGGCCTGGTGTCACACAACGTCGGAAACGTACACTTTGAGTGAGGCCCAGTGTCACACAGCCTCAGAAACGTACACACTCTCTTTCTGGGTGAGGACCGATGTCACATAGCCTCAGAACATACATCCATACTCGGTATCTCTCCTCTAGTATCATTGGATGAGGCCAGTGTCACATATAGTCGGAAACGTACATCTGACATCTCTAACCATGGTGTTGCAACACTCTTCCACTAGGTTTCTGGATACCATCAATCAAAGGTGACTCAACCACACAAGTGCCCATACTTGGTCCGTCACAGTACACGATCCACCAAGGATCCCTTTGAGCTCTATTATAAACAAGTCACTCAACATTTACCGATTGATTACTCATTAGGCTCATATATAAATAATCTTATTCATTAGTTCCATTAATCTATGTTATCACATTTATTCAAGGCGTAAATCAATTATTAATATTCACATTGATTCTCATTCCTTAGCTTGTACTTATAGATTATTTATCGTATTGGGTACCGATACTCGTTCACGAGTATCGATACGGTACCCACGGGTATCGGTACTCACATGCATACCGATATTGGAACTACTCATTAGAATCTTAGATTTCCACAAGTATCGGTACGGCTAAAGCTCGTATCGATATCCTATTCACGGGTTCACACCATTTCTATGAATTTCAGTTTACAACACTTTATTCGATCCCTAAAGGTTATATAAGTCATTAGGGTTGGTTTACTAACACATATAATGAATTAATATTAATTACTGGCTTAGTATTTATCGGTATTATCTCTTAAGCATGATTTCTATCTAATTATGTCAATCCATTCGAACAAGCATCGCAAATAATCAACCAATCAATTAATAATCATACACGCATCTCAAAAGACCCTAACCGGTCTCTAACACCTACACGAGTCGCATCGTATCATGCATCTCACAGGGATATCAAAACTCATATTATCAGTCTCAACACATGCTTATTTATCGTCTACCTATTTTGCAGGCACTAACACGCAAGGCAATCACATTTATGATGCTCATGAAGTAATAGGAATTTGAGGCGTACTAACCTTAAGTCGATATCGCTAAAATCCTTATCTGAGCTTCTCGAATATTCCACTCGTCCCGATATTTAATCATGAATAATCTCGTTTATCAGCAAATACAAAACTACATTAATTCATGCATCCCCTATTCAACTCACAAGGTCAAACGCGTAAAATAGCTTATCGGGTTCGAATTTAGTAAAACGGACTTTATCATTGGATCCAGAACGTCGAGAAACCCCTGAGTAGGGTCCTCCAGAAAAGTCAACGCCCAGTTAACGGTTGGTCAACGTCGGTTAAAGGTGGTCAAGAGTGATGGCTGATCTAGTGCGACGCATGTGCACAACAGCTATGGTGCACCCGCGGATCCAAATCTAGTGTGCACGTGTGTAGGGGAGCATGGTGCACTTTAGCTGCCCGGAGAGTGCGGCGCGTGTGGCGGGTTCCGGTGTCTGGACGACGATGGCAAGCTCTAGTCCAACATATTTTTGGCTGGGGAATTCGATAGTGACCTCTATTTTTATTTTAATCACTCGAACATGGCTAACTCGAGCAACCCGAATCTTCTTTTTCTTCACCCCTCCAACGACAACTCTGACGGCAATTTTGAGACCACCGGCCGACTCGTCTCGATGAGATGAATGCAATTGAAGGTGTTGTGCACGGTGGCTCCGACGGTTGTTGATCGAGGCTCAAAGCCTTCCCCCTTGCTTTTTCTCTTTTCCCTCTTTTCTCTCTCTCTCTCTCTCAAAATATCTTATTTCTCTTCTTTTCTCTTTCCCCATCAAATCATCAGCCATCTTTTATTTTTTTTTAAACCTTCAACTTTTATTTTCCTTTCTTTTTAAATTATCCCCATATATATTATCTCTTTTAATTTATCACCAAGCTTAAATCCAACTATCTTGGATTTAGGCTTCCAAACATAAAGACCAAATAAATTGGGTCCGAAGCCCAATTTTACAAAGCCCACAATTCGGGTCGTTACACAAAGAACCTTCTTATCTGGGCCTAAGTTAGAACCAAAATATTTGGGAAATAACTTCCCTATTTTTTCAGCATTCTCTCTGGTGATCATAGCCACTAGAAGGTTGTAGATTTGCACCCAGAATTCATCTAGGGAGAAATCAATTTCTTCCAGTGCTGCTTCATGTGGCCATTCTTTTAGGATTGGGAGCTTGTTCTGAACAGCCCAAGGCCTTTGCCCCTGCACTCTATTCTTGTCCTCAACCGAGGGAAAAACAAACAGGAACAATTTTTTTTTCAGATCATGACATTCAAGCTCTTTGTATTGCCAAGTTTTTTTCAGAATGGCTAAAAGGGTATGGTGTTTCACATAACGGTTTGAGAGAATTTTTCCAACTAAGGCATGATTTTTTATAAGCCAGTTGACTTCTCCGTCTTAATTGAGGTCGAGAGTGACTTGACTTGGAATGTTAAGACTCCCAGAGGATTTAATGTTGTTGCAGTGAGTATTTTTATGGGAAGAGTTAATGGACTCAAGAGTAGTTGTTTGCTCCATGAAGATGAAAAAGGGGGAAAAAAACACACACGAGAGCAAAAGCAGGGAAAGCAAGGAGAAAAGAGGAAACTTGGGGCTCAATAAAGCTTTCAACTCAAAGATCACACACCCTCCTTTTATTCACACAGAACAAAGTCACTCGAAATGAGAAAAAAAAATGAAAGGCTGTGGGCAAGGGGATTTTGGTGAACAAGACCAAAAGGATTGAGGAGAAGAGAGCTATTCTTAGTAATGCAAAATTGAGTGAGAAAATAAGTTTAGATAAATACTATGAAGACAACTCGGTGTTGCGATTTGAAGCAAGGAAAATGCATGTTTTGAGATGATGATAATACAGACATAAGATATTTGTTGGTTTTTTCCTCGCCTCACAGTTTCGTGCTGGTTTTGGCAATATTTTCTTTTATTTTGTTAAGCAAGTTGTGTCGATTACATGACGACTGATTCATGGATGTCCACGGTGCATTACTGCACTCTGAATTCCTAATTTTATTCTAGATATAATCAAAAAATATCTCAACATTTGATTGAATAATTACTTTAACATTTATTTTTGAGTAATTTAACCATTAACATTTTATTTTGGGTGAAAATATCTCCTGCGGATGAAAATTGTAAGAAAAGTGACGATAAACAGTTTATAATGATTAGGAAGAATAATAAGTCAACAGAAAAAAATTATTTTATATTTTATATAATTTTATAAAATTATTTTTAATTGATGTAATATTTTTTTCAAATTAACACATTTGTCTATATAATATTATTATGTCAGCATGCATTATCATGTAAGTTTGTCACGTCATTTACCGTCAGTTGACTGACAATTTTCATCCGAAAATAAATCATTTTAACTCAAAATAAAACGTTAAAGGTTGAATTATTCCAAAACAAAAACAAAAATTAAAATATGACTATTCAATTAAACGTTAAGGTATTTTTTTAGCTTTATACCTTTATTCTATTAGTGGTAGTAAAATATTAAGGCTCAACTGAGGGGAAATGGAACAAAAGGAATGACCCCCCAACAAAGTAAGAGTCCAAGTCAGTATGATGAAGCACTACTGCAGATTTAATTAGTAACTAGAACTAACCATGCAGATTTGAAGCCCAAATACCCATGTTGGGCCCAATAACAATGTGAAACTAGTAAGACAGGGAACCCAAATACCGTAGGCGTTTCTCCACGTCTCTAGGGAATATCGCGCAACCTCAGTCCATCAGCAGAATAGCATAAAGACTTTTTGTCTGTAGTGCTGTAATCGAATAAATTCAACATTGTTTTATTATTGTAATGTGCACATCAATACGCCAAGCTAATTTCTTCATCTAGAAAATGTCAATGCGCTTTTGATTCTAGCCAATGGTCTTCGCCTCTTCGGCCGTCCCTGATAAGTCTTAGTGCCAAATCTGCCAAGTAGTTGCCGGCGCGAAACTTCTTTTTAACCCCATCACTCATTCCTTCTCTCTCACCATTTCTACGCCAGCATCGGATCCGAGATGGAGAAACTGGTGGCGAAACACAGGAGGATCCTGGCTGCCTTTCTGCCAAAAGCTGCATCGTCAGCTGTACTGAGTTTCCAAGTAAGCCCACCGGTAAGCCCCGTGGGCAAAGGATCTTCGTCGACTCCCATCGTGGTATCCTTGATTCCCAAGGAAGCTCCGAGGAAGTCTAGGAAAGGAAGCTTTGATGCACGTGAGCCATCCTCACCAAAAGTTTCATGCATGGGCCAAATTAAGTGCACCAAAAGCAAAAGCAAAAGCAAAACGAAAAAACGAGGTGCTGGCAAATCTAAGGTGGCCTCCGCCTCGCCTCCACCGCAAGCAACAGTTGCGGCAGAAGTGAAGAGGAAAGGGGCATTGATTAAAGAGACAAAGCGTGGTCATGAATCTAATGTCTCCGAATCCCAGGCAAAGGTTGCCGACGCTACAAGGGTTCCTTCCCTTGGCAAGATGAAGCAATTCTCGAGCGCACGTGGCACGTTGTCTGGTTTCGATTGGAGGGCTTGTGAACGTGATGTAGCGGAGGAAGCAGTCGGGGTCGTGGCCAATCCTTTGTTCGAGGAAAGGGAAAGGAAAAGCGAGATAGTTGAAGAAACGAGAAAAACAAGATTGTGGAATAGTAGAACCACCACACGTCTAACTCCACTTCGATTGTAACTACATTACCGTCTTACATTTCAATGTTAAATGTCATGTTTTTTTGCAAAAATTTAGTTGTCATAATAGAACATAAGACAGCATATTCCCAATTCTGGTTGTCAGTTGGGCTGATCGGGCTAGTTTTGAGCGAGAACAATTGAGATTGGATCAATTCGAACTTTAAAATATTCGATTGTTTTAGTTTGGATCAATTTTGAGTTTGGATGATTTATGATTCTGATTGGAGTCATGTCATGGCATGTACGTTTTATATTTTAGTCATTTAAAATCACTTGTTTTAATCATTTTAAGGTAAAAGTATTTTTTTATTAAATATATTTTAGATTGGTCTAACCAGCAAACAAGTGCCCAGAGTTATATCTTTTTTTTCTTGATAATGTCTAAAGTATTCTTTGGCCCAATATATGTCTAACATTTTATTTTGTAATCCTTTTAAAGTTTTTTTTGTCAACGGCCGTTAAAAAATTTTGTCATCCAATCATTGCATGACGTGTGACTTATTTATTAATTTTTATTTGAAAATTAGAAAAATCATCAAATTTCTCCTCAAAAAACCCTCCAAAACTTTAATGTTTCTCAAACCCCAAATTTTTAAATTTTCCCCTACCACCGTCGAATAACACACCGTCATCGTCGTAGTGAGATCTCCTCCACTCGTCAAACGACTCTCAAGGTCCAGTTCGTCATTCGATTGAGAATTTCACGTTCAACATTTGTGGTTCATTTCGCCGCTTATTCGTCAATTTCTAATAATGTAAGGTTGGGTTATCGACTGTGGGGTCTGGGAAGGACAGGGTGAGCTTTGGAAGTTGAATTGACTGTCGGCAAGATAAATTTAGTAGTTTAGAGATTTAGGGTTAAGGATTGGAGCTTTTTGAGAAATTAAAGATTGTAGTGTTTTTTATGATTTTTTTAAAAATTAAAAAACACATAAATAGGGCACAGATCATATTTCAATTGAATAATGGAAAATTCTTAACGTTTGTCGCAAAAAAAATTAAAATAATTACGAAATAAAACTGTGCCTACTTGAGCCAAAATTTATTTTAGATATCTATCGAAAAAATAATTTGAACACTAAATCTTTTAGATTCAAATTTTCGAACATTTTATGATGAAATCAAATTGAATCGAACTTACATTAAATTGTTTGGGTGTCGAGCTTTCAAGTTTATCAAAGTTGGCACTTTTAGCTCTAGTGCTTTACACCGTTGTCAAAACGGTCACCTGCCAACCCAAACAAGGCTTGCTGATGCAAGCTAAGCTGGGAACAGAATCGTTCGCTTTCCATTTTCCAATTGTCCGCAGAAGGGGATTAGAGGAAATCCGAAACTGAAAGCTTCCATTGCACGTGAAGTCGAAATATAAATTCTAAATTTTAAAATATTAAACCTAAACCTTAAATAACACAATTGATGAGTGTTCAAAAGTACTATTTTATGACCTTTTTACTCATATTATTGCTAGACTTAAACTCATTTTAGTTGCATTATTAGGCACTCATGCATGTTTTAATGATTTCCTTCACCGTCATACTTGATTTCATAATTTGATTGATTTTGTGGAAAAAGGTATTGCTGGTATGTGTTTTTGTGTGTGCAGGATCTAATTGCCCAAGCAAGTGGGAAAATTGCCGAAGCAATTGAGGATAAGAAGAAAGAGAGCTGTCGATTTCTTGAAGGATAAATCCATTTAATTCGAGAAAATTACGAGAAGCAAGGATAAATCCTAGAAGAGCTGGAGTTCCACGAAGAGATCAAAAGGAGATTAAATTCCAAGGTTTTATGAGGAGTTTTTGGAGGAATAAAAATATAATACTAAAAGAGATTTATTTCTTTTATTCTATTTAATTCAAACTTAACTTCCTCTTCAAGAAAGACTTTGACCTAGCCATCTCCTATATAAAGCTCTAGCCGCTAACTTTAATTGGGGGAGTTCGACTTGAGAGAGAAAGCTAGAGGTTGTTCGACATCTTTTTCTTCTTTATTGTTTCTATTCGATCCATGGCTGGGAATTTTTCCTTTGTATATCTTTCGAACCCAGCCATGAATTGATGTAAATTAGTTTGGGTTTTTGTGTTTTTGTGGTTGTGAGAACGATTGGATTTGTTTAGGTATTTAAGTTTGCAATTTTAATTCAAAGTTTGTTCATTCTTGGTTCTTAATTTTGTGAGTGAATTGGGAGAGGATCTCGTGAATTCATCCATTTATCTAATATCGGGAGAGTTAGATTCAAGAAACGAATGAGCATGGTCTTTATTCAATCAATGGTGAAGACTAATTCGACTTAGGGATAAGTTGCGAATTTCAACGGCTAAAAGAAGTGCAAGATAGGTTGTTGTCCACCCTTCGTTCACGCAGGGATGTATTATCAAGGCATGCACAATTAACAGTGTTCCGAGTTAAGGATAACGAGAAACCATTAAAGAACACTTTGCCGAACTTTGAAGGTTGTCGTCCAATTGCCCAGACAATCGCTCCATTCCCAATTGCCCAGACAATCGTAGAATTACCCATGCAATCCGACTGGATTCAATTGAAGAGCGTTTGAGCTACTCTAGCACTCAATTACCACGACAGTCCATTCAATTATCACGCCACAACTCACGATAACTCGGCCTGCTCTCTTAAATCGATTACTCCTTTCTATTTTCTTTATTTTGTTTAGTTTATTTTACTTGATATTCATCTCTATCAATCTATTTCTTTTCAACGCAGTAACTTAAGAAAAGTGGCCCAAACCAATCCATATAGAGACGATACTCGATACTTATCATATCACTTTATTACTTGCGACGTGTATACTTGCACCGTTTGCGTTGCACTAAAAACACGCAACAAGTTTTTGGCGCCGTTGCTGAGGATTAGCAATAGCAACTTTGTTTTTAATTTCTTACACCTTTGTTTTTTATTTATTTTTGTTTTATCTTTAATTTGTTTTAAGGGGCTAACATTCCTTGGTTTTGCATTTGTATATGACCAGAGCGAGACAACACCACAAGACTACCCACTTGAACCCGAGATAGAACGAGTTCTTCATAAAAGAAGATGAGAACAACGAGCAGCAATGGCAGAACAACCTGTTAATCCAGTCGGCAATCTGAATGCCGACGGAAATCTGAATGTCGTAGCAAGAAGAGGAGGAGCTCAAGTCATACAACTTGTCCGGAACAGGCCCATCCGAGACAATTGGTCACTTTGAAGTTGCTGAAATAGAAACTGCTCACTTTGAATTAAATCATGTGATGTTCAACATGATCAACACAATTGGTCAATTTAGCGGCTCGGCAACTGAAGATGCCAGATAACATCTCAAATCATTCTTGAAGATTTGCAATTCATTCAAACTACAAGGAGTCCATGAGGATATCCTAAGGCTGAAATTGTTTCCCTATTCACTGAGGGATAGGGCAAAAACGTGGTTAAATAGTATTCTATTTGGATATATAGGATCTTGGATGGATTTATGTTGTAATTTCATTATTAGATTTAGTTCTACAAATATGACTAATAAGTTGCGTAACGATATTACTTCTTTTCGGCAAGTAGATGATGAATCCAAGTACAAGGCTTGGGAGCGATACAAAGAGCTTTTACACAAATGTCCCATGCACGGATTCCCATTGTGGACGCAAGTGATGATGTTCTATAACTCAGTGAACACGCCGACAAGGATGATGCTAGATGCATCGGCAAATGGCATACTCCTCAACAAGTCACCTGAGGAAGCGATAGATATTATGAACCGTCTTGCCAAGAACGATTATCAATTCTCAACCACGCAAAAGTAGTCAGACGTAATGCCACAATAAATGAGCTTGATTCATGAGGATCTATTTCTGCACAATTGACTGCTTTAACCAATATGGTTAAGAACATGGGGTGACCTAGCAACACACATGAGATCAAGGTAGTAAATTCAATTTGTGATTTATGTAATGGTAACTATGATTCTTCTGAGTGTCCGCAAAACCCAGAATCTAGTTTTTACGTTGGAAACTACAACCGGAACAACAATGCGATGTCCAACACATACAATCCAGCATGGAGGAAGTACCCTAATTTTTTATGGAGTAATCCGAACAACGTCATTAATCAGAACAATCAAAATACACAAGCATCAGGATTCCGGCAGAATATGCCATGACAACAGATGTCGTAGCAACAATCGACACCATCTAGTTCTTTGGAAAACTCTCTCAATGCTTTTATGTTAAAAAAACTAAATCTTATATGGTTGAGAATAGTAGCTTCATGAAAAGGATTGACGCTTTTATTAACAATATTAAGATGGGATTGCAGAATCAGGAAGCAGCCTGAAATCATTGGAGACTCAATTTGGGTAATTCGCCCAAAACCTGAATACAAGACCGCATGAAAGTTTACCCAGCGATACTGAGGTCACAAAGGGAATTGGCCATGAGCAGTGTAAGGTAATCACCACCCGGAGTGGACAAAAGCTTAATGATGAACCTGCCCAGCCCATAAATCAACTAGTAGAGCAATCCCCTACTCAAAAAGAGGTAATCGGTGAGAACACCCCATCCAAAATTAGTGAATCAGAAATTTCCAGGCAATTCTGGATGCCCAGGAAATTCCAATTGCCCAGGCAAGTTGCGATGAAAATCCCAGAAAGAATGATGAGGAAATTCGAATCCCACCACCATTCCCACAAAGGCTTAAACGGCAAAAGTAAGACTACCAGTTCAAGAAGTTCTTAGATATCCTGAAACAAGTCCACATCAATTTGCCGCTGGTGGAAGCGATAGAGCAAATGCCAAACTATGCTAAGTTCCTTAAAGATATCGTCTCTAAGAGAAAAGGCTAGGGGAGTTTGAAATCGTTGTTGTGACAGAAGGATGCATGGCCATGTTGCACAACCGTATGCCGCCTAAACTCAAGGATCCCGACAATTTCACTATACCTTGTGCAATCAGAAATCACTATGTTGGGAATGCATTATGTGATCTTGGAGCAAGCATAAACCTCATACCAAAATTTGTTTTCCAAAGATTAGAATAGGGAAGGCAAGGCCAACAACAGTGATGTTACAACTTGTGAACAGATCCTATATGCATCCAGAGGGAAAATCAAGGATATTCTAGTAAGAGATGATAAATTTTTTTTTCCTGCTGATTTCATTGTTTTGGGTTGTGAAGCAGATGAGTCGCACCCATTATTCTTGGGAGACCATTTTTAGCAATGGGAATGACCTTGATCGATATCAAGAAAGAAGAACTCACCATGAGGGTAAACGACCAGCAAGTGAAGCCTCATGTTTTCCAAACCCTTAAGCATGCTGATGATCTAGAAGAGTGCCAAGTCATCCAAGCCATAACTGAATTCAATTTCGACATGGAGGACGATTGCCTTGACAATTGCCTCGGCAATTGTATTACCGAACCTGGGAAACTTGAAGAGCCAGACGATGAAGAACAGGATGAAGCCAATTGGATAGCAAATCATCCAGGTAAGTATTTTGAACCATTGGTAAGGAAGGTAAATCGAAAAACCCTCTATTGAGCAACCTCTTATTCTTGAATTAAAATCATTGCCAGGGAAATTGAAATATGCTAATTTGGGAAACAATAACACATTGCCCGTAATAATTTCTTCTAAGCTGCAGCCTGAACAAGAAAAGAGGTTGATTGATATATTGGCATTGCACAAAAAGGCAATAGGATGGACAATTGCCGACTTGAAGGGGATTAGCCCGGAAGTATGTATGCACAAAATTCTATTGGTAGATGATCATAAATCGACAATTGAGGCACAAAAGAGGCTTAACCCTGCTATGAAGGAAGTCGTGAGGAAGGAAATCATCAAATGGCTTGATGCTAGTATAATATATCACATCTCTAATAGTACATGGGTAAGCCCGGTACAATATGTACCGAAAAAGGAAGGTATAACCTTGGTAAGCAATAAAAGCAACAAACTATTCCCAACTAGGACTATGACTGGTTTGAGGGTTTGTATGGATTACCGCAAGTTAAATAAAGCTACTAGGAAATATCACTTTCCTTTGCCATTTATTGACCAAATGTTTGACCGACTTGCAGGTAAATCTTTGTACTGTTTTCTTGATGGCCACTTAGGTTATAACCAAATTGCCATAGCACCGAATGATCAGGCAAAGACCACTTTCACATGCCCGTATGGTACCTATGCCTTTCGAAGGATGTCGTTTGGATTATGCAAGGCTCCGACAACTTTCTAGATATGTATGATGGCAATTTTCTCTAACATGGTCGAAGATTTCCTGGAAATCTTTATGGACAATTTTTTAGTATTCAGAGACAACTTCGACAATTGCCTCCGCAATTTGGAGAAAATGCTAACAAGATGTGAAGAATCCGATCTAGTGCTTAATTAGGAGAAGTGCCACTTTATGGTAGATGAAGGTATAGTGCTCGGTCACAAGATCTCATCTAAAGGAAAAGTCGATAGAGCCAAGGTGGAAGTGATCGAAAAATTGCCTCCACCAAATTTGGTCAAAGGAATTCGAAGTTTTCTCGTTCATGCAGGTTTTTACAGAAGGTTTATTTATAATTTTTCCAAAATCTCTAAACCTTTGTGCAACCTGCTTGAACAGGACAAAGCTTTTACTTTTGATGATTCATGCATCCAAGCATTTGAACCTTGAAGAAGCAACTTGCCTCGGCACCTGTTATCATTCCGCCCGACTAGACCTTACATTTTGAACTCATGTGCGACGCAGGTGATTTCGCAGTAAGAGCCATTTTAGGGCAGCGCACAGGTAAGACTTTTTATGTGATTTACTATACTAGTAAAACTCTAAATGATGCACAATCAAATTACACCACAACAGAGAAAGAATTACTAGCAGTAGTTTTCGCATTTGATAAGTTTCGCTCCTACTTGATTGGTACTAAGGTAATCGTTTATACTGATAACTCAGCAATTAAGTACCTATTTGCTAAGAAATATGCCAAACCTTGTTTAATTCGTTGGATTTTACTTTTACAAGAGTTTGACATCAAAATTAAGGACAGAAAAGGAACAGAGAACCAAGTTGTCGATCACTTATCAAGGTTGGAAAAAGGCGATAAAGATTCAGACTCTTTGGAGATCCGCGACACATTCCCGAATGAACAGTTGTTAGTTGCCTCGGTAACTCCCTAGTGTGCTGAGTTGGTTAATTTCTTGGTTAGTGCTATTTTCCCTTATAACCTTACTTACCAAGGAAAGAAGCGGTTCCAACATGATGCTAAGCACTATTATTGGGACGAGCCTCTTTTTTTAAACAATGTGCAGATTAGGTTATAAGACGATGTGTTCTCGAGGAGGAGCAGGACAATGTGCTTCGGCAATGTCATTATTTACCCTATGGAGGCCATTTTAGAGGAACTCGTACCGCGACCAAAGTCTTACAATCCGACTTGTATTGGCCCACTCTTTACAAATATGCTCAAGAATTCTACAAGAGGTGTGATCGTTGTCAACGAACGGGGAATATTTCTAGGCGACACGAGATACTATTGCAAAATATCATTAAGGTCAAGTTGTTTGACGTGTGGGGGATCGATTTCATGGGACCCTTCTCGTCCTCATTCGGCAATTTGTATATCCTACTTGTTGTGGACTATGTGTCTAAATGGGTAGAGGCAGCTGCAGTTCCCAACAATGATTCAAAGACCGTACATAAATTCTTGCAGAAAAACATATTCACACGATTTGGGACACCAAGGGAAATTATTAGCGATGGAGGCACCTACTTCGATAATAGGCTGATTGCCAAGATGTTGGAGCGCTTTGGAGTGACACAAAAAATTGCCACGGCATACCATCCTCAAACAAATGGGCAAGCTAAAATTTCGAATCGTGAATTGAAGGTTATCCTTGAAAAAGTTGTCAATCCTTCTCGAAAGGATTGATCTGCAAGAATTGATGAAGCACTATAGGCCTATCGAATAGCATCTAAGATGCCTTTATTTTATTTTTAATTCAGATAATTTTTTATTTATTATTTTCGATTTTAGGATTCTTTAATTTTTGTTTTTGTTTCCAACCATAACCACAAGATTATTCATGTCCAAAAACATTAAAATAATCCACTGCACCCGAAGATGCCTCGACAACTGAAGATGTCTTGGAAACCGCCGCACATGCTAAAGAGACCGATGAAGAAAGTGAAGCACGCGATGAAGTTGAAAATGATCCAGCTACACCACCAGCTGCCCGCATCCAACCACTACGCTCCAAGAAAATAATCAAGCAAATGGCCCAAAAGAAACTCATCATTCAAGGTGACGACCTTTCCAACTAACCCATTTGCATTTTAGTTCATTTTTTTACTTTTCTATAATTGCATGCATTGAGGACAATGCTTCTCTCGAGTTTGGGGGTGTTTGTTTCTACTTAGTTTCGTGATTAGTTGCATTCATCTTTAGTAATCGCATATAAGTTGCATATGTTACTTGTCATACCTTTGATTGGATTTAATTGCTTGGACTTGTTGAATATCCAATGATGAATTTTTGCCACTGCACTTAATTGAAAGAACCTTTAAATTTTAGGATTGCATGAAAAGAACTTAGAATTTTACTATGATGCTAAATATTATGAACAAGTTTGTGGCTTGTTGATTGAAAGAAACTTAGTGAACTCAGGTTGCTTAAAATTCGGGTAAATTTAAATTGAAAATTAAAAGTTAATTTCTTGCTATAGGTGCCCGAAACCGGCTCTAGTAGTTGCACATTAAAGATATCGCTAGAGGTGCTCGAAATTGGCTCTAGTAAAAAGATGAATAAATACCTCGGTAATTAAATTGATAAAAGCCTATTGTTCACCTAGAATCTTGAAAATCATCTTGTACACAACTACGCACACACATTGTCACAAGCATTATAGTTTGGTTCTGGGAAATTTTTGTACTATCCGAAAAATTTAAAAGGTGATCATTCTTTGTGTCACGATTTGAGGTTTGAAGGCAAATTTAAAGCATGTCTTTGATGATTAAAGTCTTGGCAGATAATTGTTAGTTTTGCATTGCTTGAGGACAAGAAATAGTTCGAGTTTGAGGGTGTGATGAGTGTTCAAAAGTACTATTTTTATGACCATTTTTACTCATATTATTGTTAGACTTACGCTCATTTTAGTTGCATTATTAGGCATCCATACATGTTTTAATGATTTCCTTCACCGTCATGCTTGATTTCATAATTTGATTGATTTTGTGGAAAAATGTACTACTGGTATGTGTTTTTGTGTGTGCAGGATCTAATTGCCCAAGCAAGTAGGAAAATTACCGAAGCAATTGAGGATAAGAAGAATGAGAGCTGTCGATTTCTTGAATGATAAATCCATTTAATTCGAGATAATTACGAGAAGCAAGAATAAATCCTAGAAGAGTTGGAGTTCCACGAAGAGATCAAAAGGAGATTAAATTCCAAGAGTTTTATGAGGAGTTTTTGGAGGAATAAAAATATAATACTAAAAGAGATTTATTTCTTTTATTCTATTTAATTCCAACTTAACTTCCTTTTCAAGAAAGACTTTGACCTAGCCATCTCCTATATAAAGCCCTAGCCGCCAACTTCAATTAGGGGAGTTCGACTTGAGAGAGAAAGCTAGGGGTTGTTCGACATCTTCTTCTTCTTCTTTATTGTTTCAATTCGATCCATGGTTGGGAATTTTTCCTTTGTATATCTTTCGAACCCAGCCATGAATTGATGTAAATTAGTTTGGGTTATTGTGTTTTTGTGGTTGTGAGAACGATTAGATTTGTTTAGGTATTTGAGTTTGCAATTTTAATTCAAAGTTTGTTCATTCTTGGTTCTTAATTTTGCGAGTGAATTGGGAGAGGATCTCGTGAATTCATCCATTTATCTAATATCGGGAGAGTTAGATTCAAGAAACGAATGAGCATGATCTTTATTCAATCAATCGATGGTGAAGACTAATTCGACTTAGGGATAAGTTGCGAATTTCAACAGCTAAAATGAGTGCAAGATAGGTTGTTGTCCACCCTTGGTTCACGTAGGGATGTATTATCAAGATATGTACAATTAATAGTGTTTCAAGTTGGGGATAACGAGAAACCATTCAAGAACGTTTCACCGAACTTTGAATGTTGACGCCCAATTGCCCAAGCAATCGCTCCATTCCCAATTGCCCAGGCAATCGCAGAATTGCCCAGACAATCTGACTGGATTCAATTGAACAGCGTTTGAGCTACTCTAGCACTCAATTACCACGACGATCCATTCAATTATCACGCCACGATTAACGATAACCATGACTACTCTCTTAAATCTATTACTCCTTTCTATTTTCTTTATTTTGTTTAGTTTATTTTACTTGATATTCATCTCTATCAATTTTCAACGCAGTAACTTAAGCAAAGTGGCTCAAACCAATCCCTTTGGAGACGATACTCGATACTTATCATATCACTTTATTACTTGCGACGTGTATATTTGCACCATTTACGTTGCACTAAAAACACGCAACAACAATCGTTATTCAAATAAATCGTTAAATATATATCTTATTATTATAACTAAGACGATGTATTAAATAAATAATTATGTAAATAGTATAAAGTGTCATATCATTTTATTTTTATTTTATTAATTTATAATTTAATATAAATATATATAATTTTTATAAAAAAAATATAAATTCAAAAGGGTATGAATTATGAAAAAAAAATTGATACACAAGTTTGTGCACAAACTTATTAGATTTAAGATTTAGGGTTTAGATTTAGAGTTTATGTTGTATGGTTTAAATTTTAAGGTTTAGGTTTAATAATTTATAATTTAGATTCTAAAGAAAGGTTGTGTAATATGTTTTTGCACATCTTGTGAATCAAAATATAACCTTATGAATTATTTATAGATTTCCGATAGAATAACCTCGTATCTTCTATAAACACATAATTCATTGTTGATTTTTATTTAATTATTATAAGAGAAAATATTTTATACACCGGTGGTTGAAACAAAAAATTTTCACAAGCACCTTAAAGTTTTGGGTTTAAGGATTTGGTTTATGATTTAGGTCTAGGGTGTTTAGTATTTAAGGATTGTGATTAGAACTTAGAGTTTAGAGGTTAACATTTAGGTTTTAGGGTACTATATTAGGGATTTAGGATGAACCTGAGTATCTGTTCATAATTTTTCTTAACTATTTAATAAGGCACACACCTTATTAACAAAACTGATTGAACTCGGGTCTTTTAAGATGAGTACCATCCTCTTTTTCATTGGTACTACTCGTTGGGTTTAATTAACCTTTAGTTAACAACAAAAGTTACAAATACAACTAAGACAATTTCAGGAGAACGATAAAATTATAATAATATTTTAAATTAGTATATAATAAAATTATATTTTTAATCCTTTCAAGTTGATAAAATTAAATTATGATTATTTTAAATTAATACAATAATAAAATTATATTTCAACTATCATAAACAAATTTATAATTTAAATTCTGACTTTTAAAAATATATTTGAGTTAACCCCAAAAATATGGGTTATGATTTATGAGTCATTTAGATGTTAGTGTGACCTAACTGGATCCGACAGAATCAGTATCAGATATGATGGAGCGGTGGTTGGTTGGGGTTGGGTACATATCTTTATCATTACTTACTACATTTACACGCTGGCTAGGATCCACTGCATCACCACCCCACCCCTAATTATTATTAAGGGTTAAATATACAAAACTATAGAAAAAACATTTTTCAGTTTTAGAAATTAAAAAAATAATTATTAAATTTATTAAATTATTATAAAATAGTCATTGAATTTTATTTAACTGTTATAAATTAGTTATTAAAATTGATCGAATTGTTACGAAATGATCATTAAATTTATTGAATTTTTTCATATTTTAATATGTAGTGACTATTTTTTGACTGTTCTATAAGTTTAATAATAATTTTGGAACTTTCAAAATTCCAATGACTTAAAAGATCATTTTTAGTTAGTTAGGACTATTTGTGTATTTTACCGTGTTAATAATTTTATTTCCCCTTTATAGTAATATTTATTTTCTGTTATTTTTTGAGATGAAAAAATCCAAACTTTTTTGTGTCACTTTCATAGATTCGAGTATGGTTACCGATAAATTTAAATATAATTTTTTGGTACCTAAACTATATACTTTATCTTAAGTTCGGAGCGAACTTATAATATTTTTGGAGATAAACTTATAAAATTTTAAAAGTACGAAAATATATTTTCAATAAAAATTACATAAAATTTTTAAACGATATAAAAATATTAAATTAAAAAAAAAAACCACCCTAATCCCTCTCGGTTATTCCTGAAAAAGAGAATCGTGGTTAATAGAAGCCGGATATATTTCGCAGGGAACCCTGTAGATAATTGGTAATGATCGGAGTGTTTCTATTTGGGATGATAAATTGATTCCTCAATCCTCCTCCTTCTCAGTCTCTTTTCCGAAGCCAGATTGGTGTCAGGATTTGATTGTATCAAGACTTTTTGATGAAGACACGAGGGAATAGGATTATGCTAAGATCGATAGCCTGTTTACCCCCCAGGATAGGGATGCTATCCTTCAAATCCCGATCAGAGGTCCCACTATCAAAGATTCACTTATTTGGGTAGGTAACAAGAATGGAGATTATTCTGTCAAATCAAGATACGTTTCTTTTTCCAAGCACCTTGTCCCAGATGAATCACCTAGCAGTAGAATGACCTTTCTCATAATCATTTCTTATGGCGGGAGTGCTGGAAACTTAAAGTGCTGCCTAAGATCTGTTATTTTCTTTGGAAACTGTGACATAATATCATTCCAACAAAAAGTAATCTTCTTGCTCGATTTCATGGGTCTTTCCCTTCTCTTCTGACTGTCCAAGATGTGGTTGTGGTATTGAAAGTGTTAAGCACCTTCTTTTCTTCTATCATTTTGCCCAAGCTGTTTGGAGAGTGTCAAGCTTTAGATATTCCCTATTTGTTGATGGCTTCCCTAGTTTTGGCAAGTGGTGGAAAGAGATCCTCAACCTTCGCAACTCAAACAAGAGCTTCAAAGGTTGCGAGTTGATGGCCTTTCTGTGCTAGGCTCTTTGAAAATTGAGAAATAACTTTGTTTTCTCTGGTTCTGTTGATTCTCCGGTGAAAGTGTGGTCTTTAGCTGAATGCTCTTTCTTTGAATTTGAGGAAGCCAATTGTGTTGTCCGATTTGAGCATTCCTCTTATGGTAGTAGAGATGAGGTTCTTTGGTCCCCTCCGAAAAGTCGTGTTGTTAAGGTGAACTGTGATGCTTCTTTCTCAAAAGGGTGATTGACGTGCTGGGATTGCTGCTATTGTACGTAATTCGACTGGTTCCATCTGTGGAGGCTCATCCTCCTTGATCATCTCATCTTCTGTTGATGTTGCTGAAGCCTAAGCTTTGAGACTTGGAATCAACCTTGCAGCTAAGGGAGGCTACCCTATGATCATCCTTGAATCGGATAACTTGGGCCTTATTAACCGTTTAAAGGCTAAATTATTTTCGGTCTGGAAGACGGCGACTATTGAAGAAGATATTCTTCTTTTGTCTTCTTCTTTTTCTATTTGTCTTTTCTATTTTGTCCCTCAGCATAGTAACAAAGTTGTCGATTGGATTGTTAGGAATACTTGCATTAAATCTTGTTGTAACACCCCATTCCTGGCCTGGTAGAGAACCGGTCTGAAAAATGCTACCAGAAAACATATCGGAGGTTCGGAAGCTTAATCGGAGTACGAAAACTTATTTGGAACATTTAAAAATCTCTTTTAAGGTTTTAACATAATTATTTATTAAGACTTACACAATTCGGGGTCAGTTTTAAACCTTTTTGAACCTAGGGTCTAAATTATAATTTTTTAAATTAGAGGTCCTTATTGGAATTTCTTTTCACTAAACTACAATTAAACCTACCAATTATTAACCTGTGAAGATTCGTTACTAGCGAAGATCGTTTACCTATCCAATTAGGCCATTTAAAACTTAATGACCAATTTGTAAACTGTTTAAAACTGTAATTTATGACTTTTAACATAATTAACTGACTCCATACCGGTACACCTAAGACCGTATCGGTACGCTAAGCTGATTTCTCAAATTCTAGGTTCAAGTGTAACAAGACGGTATCGATACCCCTAAGCCCGTATCGATACGCATTGACTAAGGTTGACCCGTTTTGGTACAGCCTATGGTTGTATCGATACAATTTAATTCTCAGACCTTATTGTCCAAATCCGTATCAATACTCTCTTTTGCGTATCGATACGCCATGTTTTACTTAGTCTAATTATACAAGGCCGTATCGATACGCCATCACCCGTACCGATACGTCTGGCTTGTAATGTCAAATTTTATCTGGTTTTCATTCGATTTAACATGTTGAATGATGTCCAAACCTTACCAAACTTTACCAGTAGGCTATAAACATGTAAATCTAATACCATGCCAAGTTTTAAACCATTTCGAGTCCATTTACCTAATTTTCACCTTGTTGTGCAAAAATATGCATTTTATACCATTATGAGCTATTTTAACATGTCATTTAAGGCCATTATAAATATTACAAAACATGGGCATAGCACACATAACCAAAATAGTCATAAACAACTAGCTTAACTACTTTGCCACCATTCTAGGAGTTCATAGGGTCAAAACACACTACTCTAAGCTTGTGGTGACTTGTTCGACTTTCGCTATTCTGATCTCGAACCGTTATACTTACTTAACATGAAATGTGGAAGATGAATGCATTAAACTTACATAGTCTAAGTGAGGTAGTTATAAAAATGTAATGATCCTTTGATGGCTTATATAACACATGAACATGCTTAAATAATATATGAGCATCATTACCATGCACAAATCATACTTGACACCAACACTTATTATAGTAACCAATGGATAGCATAAGCATATCATAAATCATACATATATCTCGTGCTTTAAACCAACGACATATTTTCACATAACAACCCTGAATCATAAACACATATCATTTCCCTTGGACATGGTAACCAATAGATACGTAGATTCCCCTGTACACCACATATAAGCAAAGATAGGTCGTAGCCTTGAGCCGTAGCTCCGAAGAATATATCCCTTACACAGGCTAACCTTATCTCACCGCATATAGGCCGTAGTCCAATCCCTTACTTGGTGAGCTCAAATAACCCTATGGCATGCCAATTGTATCCAATGTCCATAAGTGTCCAAGGTTACACATATCATCATCAAACTTACCATTGTGCTCGTAAGCCTTACCATATTAAATCATAAATTGAGCGCTATCTCTAAATTCATATCATAACATAACCATATCATATCGGATAGCATATCATAACATGATCACAACATATCAGATGGCGCACATATGCTCGTAGACATGTTAAAGCAATATGAAGACTTACATTGCTTACCAATAGCAACCACACAAATGTTTGCTCTACTTGAGCCATTAACAAATGCAATCGTAACCACAAAATGAATGCAATGAGATAGCTCCTCGCTTATCCCTTGACACAACTACACTCACCTAGTTCACGGAAGCTTTTAGGATTCCCAGATTTTGATTCCTTTGCTTCTAGACTTGATTGAAGAAGACATATTGTTTTCCTTCAACACTTGAGCTAGGAAGGAAACACGAAGAATGGTTATAATCAAAATAACATCTATTCATATTTTTAGGATTAGGCTTAGTAATCCAACTTGGAATTAAACTCCAATTATCCATGGAATTTAGCAATTGATTGAGGGCTTTTCCTTACCCAATCGATAACTATGGATTGAAGTCTTTAAAACAATGAAAGCTTAAGCTTAAGGAGTTCAAATGGAGAGGTGTGTGCTTGCTTGGTGGAGAAGATAACAATGGTGGTGTTTGCTTAAGGGATGAAGAAGAAGATGACAAATGATAGGTTTTTGGTTCTCGGTTTAAAGCAAACAATGAAGAAAGCTCCTCCACTCATTTTTAAAAGCAACAGAAAATTTATTAATTAATCCTCACCTCCCAAACTAGCCAATGAAAAGGTTTCCTCCTCATAAGGGTTTGCCTACCTTAATCATTCACTATTTTTTCATTCATTTTTAACAATTCAAGGCAATTGATGGCTTTAGTCATCTTTTCTGATCATTTCTCACGTGGGTTGGCGACCTAGCAGGTGAGTCATCACCCCAAATTCTTTTTTTTCAATTTAGCCTTTAATCAAATTTTAGACAGGGTCCCGTATCGATACCCTCTTAATGGTATCGATACGGTTAATCCTAGGTAGTTAAAACCGTTGAGCCGTACCGATACACCTCTAGCCGTATCGATACGTTTAGTCCAAATTCAGTAAGTTAGTTAGGACCGTACCGATACAGGTCCTACTGCATTGATACGCCTAGCAAATTTTCAGTATTTTAAGCATTTCAATAAGGTCCCTAACTAGTCCTTAGACTCAATTAAGGTCCAATATTCGTGGGGGATTCATTTAATCAATATTGAGGCAAAAAATTTAAGCTTTCGAGTTAGAATTTTCGATCGCTGGAATCCAATTCCGACTAGACCGGTTTTTTGGATGTTATACTTGTTCTTTTGAGTGGCCCTTTTCTGTTCCTCCAAGCCTGAGGTATCTATTGTAGCTCTTCCTTTATGAAATGAATTGATGTTTTATTGTCAAAAAATAAAATAAAAGAGTATTGATCCGTACACTATTAGTTATCATAGCAATAAACATTTTTCATCCCATTTTACGATTATTAACCAACTTTAATTCAAAAAGATTTAGTAAAATGTTTTTCAGTTTATCAAACTAAAGTGAATACAAATACAAAGCTTCATAAAAAAATAAAAATATAAAGCTTTTTTCTTTATTTTATTAGACGTCGTGATTTCTTAGCCACGAACAAAATCAATTAAAAAGAAAACCAATGATATCATCTTTTTGACCTTTAAACTGAGTACTTGAATGGATATGTACGGTAATACGTGTTAAAGCACGTTTAAATTTATGTCTTTCGTTTTATCAAAACAATTTATGTATTCCCTAACATAATAAGAATAATAATGTCAAATAAATTAAAATTTCATTGGTTATGGATTTAATTTAATTAAACGATGATATTAATGTAAAATTAAGCATATAATTGATTAGTTGAAAAAATTATATGTCGTAAAACTTTAAGTTATATAACATGTTCATATAGTTTATTTTCTTTAATAGAAGTTCATATAATTTAATGCAATTAAAAAAAACTCAAATAACATTCTTTTGTATTTAATTAAGAAATTGTACTAAATATCTCTTCCAAAACCTTAGCCGCTAGTTTTTTCTTAACTCAATTGTTTATTTCTTTTTTGATTTTGTTTTGACCGGTGATCGGGTACTAGTTTTAGTGTTGATCATTGATCGCCGATGTTCAATGTTCTCCATATTTTCTTATATCTTGTTTTAATTTTTATTTTTTTTATTTTTAATAAAATTTTATGTGTTTTGGTTATCTATTTATTGTAAATTTTGTTGCATTTATTTTTCTCTGCCTTTGTGGCACGTTTTTTTTATATTTTTATGGTACATCTCTGTTTTACGACACATTTTTTGGATAACTTTGCGGCTGATTGATGCTCGTGTACCTCACGACGATTGTTCTTGATTTGAGTTTGTCGGTGGTCATGGATATTGTTTGATCTCTTTTTGTGGTTGTTTACCGATATAATTAGAACTGTTTAGTGGATCGGAGCTTATGGAATCGACGTGAAAGGTATTTTCAATTTTCTATTGTGGATTTCATCTAATTCATGTTTTGATAACTTCAGGGACTCTTCCTACAACGAAATTCAGAGATTTGTTGTGGTACAAAGAGGAGATGTCTGATTTGGCTAAAGCAGCCCTTTAATTTTCCTTTTGAATTTGTTATTTTTTATTAATTTTTTATATTTAGAATTTTTGAAAGATTATTTTCTTTTTTTATTAATAAAGCTTTCTTGTTTTAATTAAAAAAACTCAAATAGTTACATTGTTTTAGTCCTAGTTTACGTTAGGAAGCGTTTTGTGCTTTCATATATCATTATTTAAATAAAGTGTGATTTCTTGGAATGCGATTGATCGGCTATAATTATTGCGAAAGTTAATTATAACAAATTTCTCTTAAGAAATTCTATTTCCCCCCCTCAAATTCTCGTTTCAGTTTCTTCATTATTTCCTTTTTTATTTGTGTTTGGCCAATGATGACATCTATTTTAGTTTTGATTGCGATACTTTTTTTATTATATTTATTTTTTTTATAATTTTACTTTTTAATAAGAATAAATCTTCATTTATAGTACGCTTTCTTATGATTTTGATATTTTTTTATTTTCTCTCTCAATAGTTTAATCGGTTTTTACTTTTTATTTTTCTTTGAGATGAATTTAATGACGACACGATTGATTAAAATAATATTTATTTGTTATCTTGTTGATGATTTTTCTTACTTTGGACTCTCGAGCTGAATTTAAATATGCATTTACAATTACCGTTTTTTTTCTCACTATTGAGTTGTGGTAACAACCGTTTTATAAGTGCTATAATGGTTATATTCATTTTTTTTAAATATTAGTGTTGATGACTTCATTTATTTCTACAATCTCGATTTCTAGTATTTTTCGTATCTATCTTTTGTTTGAGTCTTTTGATATGATTTTAACCTTTTTATTATATGGTTTTGTATGATTTCAAATGGCTAATTTTTATTTTAATAGTTATAGAAAATATATATTGTTTAGTTTACGCTTGTGATCGTAAACCTTGTTGTAATTTTAAATATCTATTCATTTCAATAAAACTAATATTTTTATAAAAAAAATTATTGTGGAAGTTACTTTACAATGTTCGATATACATTACAAAGTATTGATTAGGATTCAAACAGAGATGCATTAATAAGTATAGTTTGCTAAACATTTTCCTAAGAGTATGATAATAAATAGTTCATAAAATTATCTTTATTAAACACTTACCTAAACTTTGAAACTGGCTTAATGTTAAGTAAATTTATGTTGCAATTGATCTATTTAGATGATATTTAAAAAATAATAAAATTTAAAATTGAAACTTATCCGTTGATATATTAAAATGAAAACCAAGTTAAATTGACATTGAATACTCGTTATTTTAACATTAATGCTCATTGTTACAACGAAAACCAAGTTAATTTGACACCTTATATATTAATTTAAGAAATGAATACCAATACAAGGACTAATTATTTTAATAGCAATGTATATTATAATAATTTCTATTAACACCATTTAATCTTTATTATATATTTGTTTTCCATTAAAATGTTACTTATTGACACTTAATAATACGTTTTTTTAAATTTATTATTGATAAAATTTGTATATTTTAAAAACATTCGAATCGTTTTTAAATATGTATTTTATAATATTTATTTACTTAAACTATTTTAAATTAGTATGGTCGAACTTTAAAAAACTGACCACCCAAAACCAACAAAAAGATAACTTTAATAGAATAGAGGAAGCAACTCTTTTACACATATAATATATTAATGTTAAAAATAAAACTCAATGAACCGGTGGAGAATATAATAAACTTTCTGCTTACAACAATTAACAAATGTATCAAAAGCGGGAAGAGAGAAAAAATAAAAAAAATATATATTAAGTAAATAATATACTATATATTTTTTTGACAAATTTTAAATTTAATTCTAATCTTACCTGGACAAAAAAGAGGAGACTCTAAAATAAAAAAAGAGTGCTCATAGTTGATCTAAAACCTATGACCTAAAATATGAGGAGACAAATAGAGTAGGTTAACCAATCGGTCAAATTATTAAGTGTGTATATAAAAATAAAATTACATTAAAAAATCAATAATAAAAATTAAAATAACATTAAAAGTAACGTAGGGTCAAAATAAAAGAGTTAAAATCTAACTTTTATATTTAACAAATAAAAACATAAACCAAAATAAAAGAAGGTTAATTTTTGTCATAATATTATTTTAAAATTTCCATTTAAATTGGAAAGTAACTTTCCCTCCGTTTATAATGGGAATCACATTGTCATGTTTATGAGAAAGTAACATTCTTTCTGGTTCATTCATTAATTTTTTATAGGAAAATGATCAATTTTCATCGTACTAAAGTAAACGCCTACTAGGTATCCAATTTATTGTTAAAAAGTTACATTGAGAAACAAAATTATTATTTCTCTATTTACATGTCAGCCAGAATTTCTTTTAACGTCTAAAGTAAAAATAGAAATGACGTGAGAAATCAACCAAATCAAGTATACTAGAAATATTTTCTCATAAACTATTAAATTATAGGCTTAACCGTTGAATATGTGCTTAATCTAGATATTTTTTAGTTAGGTGTCTAAACTATTTTTCGGGCCAAATGGGTGCTTAAAGTTTCATTCCGTGACTCACTTAAAGTTTTCCATTAAGTCCTACCGTTAAAGGACATGTATCATCTCTTGAAAATTCTAAAATTATATTAAAAATAAATAAAATTACTTAATTTTCAAAAATTCTTTAAATTTTCCAGATTTCACAAAACAATCCCAAATTATAAAATCTTTAACTCCCCAAAGCCTAAATCTCGATTTGGGCCAATTCAGTCGCCGATTGCCACACCGCCGCCCACCACGTCGGTCGTCGAACCATCACGACTATTTTCCTCACCACCCCATTGCCAGAAATTGACCGACGTCGTACAAATCGTCGAAATTGTCGAATCATTCTTTCGAACGATTTGCGACGAACGACGGCAGGAAAGGCGACAAATGGCGTGTGGTTTGTTCGGTGAGAGGAGGACGTTTCATTCCGTCACCGATAACGCGACCAACGTCGGCGGAAGTGGTCGGATTTGGGAAGTTTAGGGATTTTGGGACTATTTGAAAATTTCAGAATATATTTTTATTTTTATTTTGTTTTGTTAATTTTATTTATTTTTAATATGATTTTCAAATTTTCAGGAGGTGAGACGTGTTTTTTAACGGTGAGAATTAACGGAGAACCTTAAATGAGTCATAAATAAAACGTTAGGCACCTATTTAGCTCGAAAAATAATTTGGGCACCTAACTAGAAAAAAAGCAGAATTTGAACACTTGTTTACCTATTAAACCTAAATTATACGGTAAGTTTCGATTTGTTTTTTTTAATAGATTTGAACCATAACTTAGGGCAAAATTGGTGGGATATTGTATCCCAGAAAAATATTTAAAAAACTATCGTATAGTTGAAATTATTTCGAAAACTATAGTGTTTTCAACAGTGAGGTCGGATTGCTTTCTAATCGACCTCATACAATTAAAAAAATTAAAAAAAATATGAAGGCCCCTTGAAAGCAATCCGACCTCATGTGTAAATTTTTTTTTGAGGTCCCCTTGAAAGCAATCCGACCTCATGTGGGATTAAAAAAATATAATAAAAATGTAGAGGTCGGTGGGATTACCATCCGACCTCATGTTGGAATAATAAAAAAAATTTAAGAGGGCGGTGGGATTACCATCCGACCTTATGCCCAGTTTCTTTGGCAGGGCGTGGCAACATGGCGCGCGACAAAGAGGTCACGGGTCTTCGCATGTGCGTAGGCTGGGTCATGGGAAAATGTGCATGTAATGGATGGGAAAAATGCATGCAAATTTTAGACCTATAGTCACGAGAAATGGTATATGAAATCTGAAAAGCATATTTAAATTTTTGGAGAATGTGGTGGTGATTTATACTAATTGGATGGTGGGGTGGTGAGTTGAGTGATTGAGGTATGAATTTTTAGTTGTTAAATAAGGGTTGAAAGTTGAAAATTTTAAAAGAAAAGTTATGAAGAAACTCGGTGAAGAAGTAGAAGAAAGAAGAAGAGTTGAAGGAAATATTGTAAGTTTTTAAGTTTATATATTTTATTTTTAAATTTAGTTCGATTTTTTTTGTCAAATTGTAAACAAGATTTGAAGAAATTTGAAGAAGAAGAAGAAAGAAGATTTGAAGAAAATTTAGTTCGAATATTTTAGTGTCAAATTATAAACAAGTAAGTTGGCTTGTTTTTTATCAAAAGAATTTTATATTTATTAATATTTTAAAGTAGTAGTTACGATTAAATTTGGTGGTATTTGTTTTTACTAATATTTTCTTACTTGTCCTCTATGTAGCTTTGTTAGAAGCTGACTCAAATCCTATGTTGAGATTAGAAAATTGACACGTCTCTAGTGTTGCGGTTGATGATATGGTAAATTTTAAAAAAAAAAAAAGTTAATTTGAGATTAGTATTATTTTATTTATTATTATTAAGATTTTTTTTAATTTAATGCAGGCAACCGAGGAAACCTTCAAACATCATCTGAGCATGGGGAGTAATGAACCACACCCCGATATGACTGAATGGTTGCAAGAAGCGGGATTCTATCATGCTACATTTATTCGTGGCTACAAGCTAATTTCCGGTTTAATTACCGCACTAATTGAGCGCTAGAGACCAGAGACTCATATGTTTCACATGCCTTGTGGAGAATGTACCATTACGCTTGAAGACATGGTGATGCTAATCGGGGTCTCCGTAAATGGGAGTCCATTAGTTAAGGAGACGGAGAATTCAAGTGAAAGGCTTTGCTATGATTACCTCAATAAGGTTCTAATTGGAACCGATATTAGAGGATCTCGTATTAAATTAAGCTGGTTGTAGAGAGAATTCAAGCTCGGGCGCAATAACTCACCGCAAGAAATTAGTTGTGCGAGTTGAGCCTATATTTTACAGCTTATTGGGGGAATACTGATGTCGGATAAATCTGACAACCTTGTTCATAAACGGTATCTACCATATCTGTCATCGTGTTCAGAAGCTGCTAATTATAGTTGAGAATCAACAATATTAGCGTTCTTGTATCGTGAGTTGTGCAAGGCTGCTCTATTAGACAGTAATGGTGTAAAAGCAAGGGGTATTGGTGGATGTATGTTGCTATTGCAAGCTTGGGCATGAGAACGACTTCTATTTTTTACACCGATTACTCGAAGTTCGAAAAATTTTCCTCTTGTCAGTAGGCAATTATTTTTTACTTTGATTTGGAAGTTTAAGTTTACAAGGTTTTAAAATCATTTTTATCTACAAAATAATCAAACGACTGTTATTTGGATGCGTATGCAGATGGAATGCGAAAAAAGCTCACACAAGGTTAGCACACAACAATGTGAGAGTGTTTAGAGCTTGTATTGATTTATCTTGCAAAAATGAGGTATCAGAGTTAAGTTACTTTCACACGTTTATATTTTTAATATAATTTATTTATTTATTTTTAAAGTTAAATTTATTATTTTTTTATAGTTTATTTGGAGGTCATACACCGGCGGACGTGTAACCGTACCAGCCGTAATGATGTTTGATTCCTATATCTGGTGTGCTGTTACACCGATGATCCATTTTGCTTTCGTGGAATACAAGTTCAGAGATAGAGTCCTAAGATAGTTTGGCTTCCACCAGCCCATTCTGAGAGATCCATTAAATCATGACAACAATCATGATAACATATACCTTGTGGACTTTCGCGGTAAGGGGCATCATACATGGGAAATAAAGCATCGGAAGTACGTTGAAAGGTGGGACAATAGACGTGAACGGTTGCCACCTCGCTCTGAAATGCAAGCCGATGATTTGTAGTCGGATAATTCATAGTACATGATATTTTATCGAAATAATAGAAAATACTTAACTACTATGGACGAACGACAACAATGCCGAGTATTTCTAAATAAATTTGGTGGTTGTAGTCAATCATCTAAGAGTTACGCGGGGCGAAGTCAAGATGATAAATCTCATAGTGAATCTGGTACACTATATATGTATGTCGGTACTCCTTCAACCACTGGTGAGAATCCAGCAATGGCGGGGAGCTCGTTTGCCAATCCGGTGGATGACAACTTCTATCATTCGCAACCACTCTGTTATCATCCAACAATAGGTGGGAGCTCGTTTGCGAATCCAGTAGATGATAGCTTTTATCATTCGCAGCCACTCAGTTATCATCCAACAATGGGCGGGAGCTCGTTTGCGAATCTGGTAGATGACAACTTTTATCATTCACAACCACCCATTTATCATCCTGCAATGGGCGGGAGTTCGAGTGTGAATGTTTCTGAAGCATACGTTCCAAATTTTTATCATTCACAGTCACCCATTTATCATCTATCAATGGACGGGAAATCGGGTGGGAATGTTTCTGGAGCATACGTACCAGATTTTAATCATTCACATATACCTATGTACCTGAGCTTTGGTGGAAACATAGACTATCAAGGGATCACATATTTCATGACGATTACGTTGATTAGCAGTCCCACGTTTTCACCACATAGTAGTGACTATGTGTTTACAACGCCACCTTCTATGCCTCGAGTGACTGATAATGATGATGATGAGGCATTCCGAAGACCGCAACGAGATCGACGACCACCGCGCCGTTACGATTCGACCACATCCTTACATGGACAAAAATTGTATAAAAGATGACTTCATGTACTCTGAATTTTATCCAAAAATACTTTGAAATGTTTGAATTTAGTCCTAAAATAATTTGCAATACTTGAATTTAGTCCAAAAATATTTTTAACTTTGTTATATCAAAATGAACATCTCAACAAATTGAGTATATAATTCATTACCAAAATAAACACCGAACATACACATTAACTACCACGAATAATTCATTACGAAAATAAGTATCTCACCAAATGTTCATTCGAATACAAATATAAGAAGGAAACTAGTTCTACCACGAATAGTGAATGAAATATCCGAGGCATTGACATGTAATTTGCTCGATTTGGACATTTTTTTTGGAATGTCCTATACCCCTACATTTTGTACATCTCTTTGGTTCTCCTGCCTCCTTGTAATGAAGATCCATACTGGTATGGATGCGAGTAGATAGAGGACGGATTTTTGATTCTCTACGGAGTGTCAGATTCGGTAACCATTCGTAATGCTCTAGTGGTGGCCAATATTGTGAATTCGCGATCGGTGGGAACTCACATATGTAAATATTTATTATCCCGTGTAAGTTAAAACATTCATCCACAAAGGTGTATGTGTCAACCCCTTTAGACATACATACTGCGGTTGCATGCCTACATGGATATCGCCATGCCTAGAACTCACCACAGTCACACCATCTTTGCCTAAAATTCACTCGAAATGCTGGGAATCAATGACATCAAAAATCTGTCCATTTAGGTCGAACCCATGAACAACCATCGATCTTGCTGGTTCCAAGTTCTTTTGCATTTTTTCACAAGATCGGGAGACCAAATTTGTCCCATATTTATCATAGCTTGAATTTTTGACCCTTTATCGGACCATACTTTAGCCAACCTGTAGTACGTCTTTCTCACCAAGCTAGCTATTGGGAGGTGATGTGTTCCTTTTAATACACCATTTATGCACTCTACAAGGTTGGTTGTCATTTTCTCGTATCGTCAACCTTCATCATACGATTGGGTCCATATTTCCCTCTCTAAACTGTTGACCTACGCCCAAACATCTTCGCTTACTTCATGTGTAAATTTGCCAAGTTCCGCTCAAAATTTGGCTGTAGTAGTTCGTATCATGTTCCGTAATATATTGTTAGGTAAGAACGTAGTAGCATTGACAAAATTCATAACACATAAACAATCAAGTCTAAAAAAATAAAATTACTTACCCATGCCTAAAATCACGTTGTGAATGTGGGGATTTTTTCCACCTTTCAATTGCGTTCTTGCCCATATGGTGTACAAAGTACGCGGGATACGCATGCGGAGGTATCCATCAGCTGTTTTCTCGATGAATTATTGCTAAGATGCTTGTTGCTCTATCTGAAATCAAGCAAACTCCATTTTCTCGAACAACATATTCACGTAAATTACTTAAAAAGAATTTCCAAAAGTCCGTCGACTCTGTATCAACAATTGCGAAGGCAATCGGAAATATATTTTGATTACCATCTTGTGTAAAAGGCAATCAACAGAACATGTTTATATATTCCGTACAACCATGTACCATCAACTTGGACCATCCGTTTGCAAAATGGAAAGCCTTTGATACATGACTTGAATGCCCAAAATAATTGGTGGAATATTTTCTTCCCTGGAAGAAGCTGACCTTCTTGGTTGTATGCATTCTTGTTTTTATACCTAACTACAGTTCCTGGAATAAAATATATCATTGCTTGTAATAGTGCCGGTAGCTCATTGTATGACTTATCGTAATTACCGTACATCTTTTTAGTGTCTTATCCCTTGCATACCAACCATTTCCATATTCTATTTGGTATTCAAATTGTTGATTCACATAAGCCATAATCGTTGAAACAACAACCCTAGGATTTTCTTCATCCAACATCTTCACGTGGCGACTTATTACATCGAAGTCCAACTTACGGTGATCTTGGTTGATTGAATTTCGTAAACAAGTGTGTCTACCGTTGTACTTTGTAATCTCCCAAGCAGTTCTCATCTAAAGTTTAGACGCTCAAATCTTCCAATTATAATCTTCTCCATATTTAATACATTTTGCAAACATTGTTCTCGGAGTAGATTCTTTAATAGTAAAGTCTACATATTTTCTGATAGAATACTCTTTAATTGCCACTGTGGCTTCCTCCTTGTCTTTAAACTATATCACAACCGATAACTCATCAGAGGAACCCAAATTTAATTGTGGCATCACCGGATATTCAGGTGCCATCATTGCATCATAATCTATTAAGTTCATGTGAGCATGAGGTCCGTACCATGTAACCTCATCCCCACCCGACACGAACTCACCACCACCAAAAATAGGCTCATCACCAAGACATCACCACTCAAATCGGGATCTCCAACTTTCTTCATCTCCATCTTTATTAGAATCAGCAAGCGTTTCTCCCCATCGGCCTTGGAGATTTTCAACGTCAATGCCAACACTTAGATCAACTGTCGGCTCAACTGTTGGGAATGTCGAAGGTCCGGTATATTGATGAAATACATATGGTGTCCCACTTTCCAACAGAGCAACAAAACTGTCTCCAAACCTATATGGCTGGTCCTCAACCGCACTATCGAAACCCAGTTGAGAAGAACTTCTAAATACATTTCTAGATGGGCCCAAGTTGTCATGTCTCCCACGCAACTTAGCATGTAACTTAACACTTCGAATACGTACCGAATCACGCTATGCAATCATGAGTCCAACATCATCGTCATCTTTAAGAGCTATTGCAGAATATCTGACTCGATCATCACATGTCTTCCACCGGTACCGCAAATGAACAATCTCAGCTCCTATTTTTCTTTCTATGTCATGCTTCAGCTCTCGAAGGGAAATGTTCTTTGAAAACCTCATCTTTGTAGTGTTTTCCGAGTCAAATACGACACATGTATCAATTTTTATAATTTCTCCATCGTAATGGATAACGGCCGTAAACACGTTGCTCATTGTCTCTGTACGTTCAAAACTATATATATTTTTGAATCAAAATACATAAATCAAAATTATCATAATATTATATTGTTACGAATTTTTTACCTAAACAACAAAATAAACATAAACAATGAATCTACATATTCAAAATAAAATGTATAAATCAACTTACTAAAAATTTCTTCAAAACTTCTTCCACCATTTTCTACTTCTCTTTCTCCTTCTCCACTCAGTTTTTTTTTTCACTTTCTTCAATTTTTACATTTCACCTCACTTATTTAACACAAAACACAATATTTCTTGAAAAATTTACAGAAAAATTTTCGAACTAAATTTAAAAGCAAAATATATAAACTTCAAAACTTACAATATTTTCTTCAACTCCTCTTCTTTCTTTTACTTCTTCACCCAACTTCTTCAAAAATTTTGTTCTAAAATTCTCAACACTTTCAACCCATATTTAACAACTAAAAATTTATACCTAAATCACTCAACCCACCTCCCCATTCCCGAAAAAATTAAACATACTTTTCAGATTTCTGATACATCTATCCCATCCTATCTTTTGTTTTTTTTCCACTTTATTACCTGTGACCACACGTTGTACCCTCCGGGACAAAGCACAGCATGAGTTGACCCCTCACCGCCTCATCAATTTTTTTTTTTTTATTATTTCAACATCGGATGGTAATCCCACCGACCTCTACATTTTTATTATATTTTTTATTAATCCCACATGAGGTCAAATTGCTTTAAGAGGCCTTCATGTTTTTTTAAATTTGTTTAATTGTATGAGGTCGGTTAGAAAGCAATCCGACTTCACTGTTAAAAACACCATAAATTTTAAAATAATTTCAACTATACGATAGTTTTTTAAATATTTTTCTGGATACAATATCCCACCAATTTTGCCGATAACTAAGTTAGCATCGTCATTCATTCAGCTGAATGATTGATTATTCATTTTGAACAAAAAAAGAGAGAAGATTATTCATAATTATTTATTCAGTTTCGAAGTTTTTTTATTCACGAATCGCATGCCCCTTGAAAAAACGACATAAAATAGGTATGATCAAAGCAAAAGAAGCCCAGCAAAGCAAAGCAAGGAGCTTTTTAGCTTAGTTTAGCTGTCTGTAACTGGCGTTGCACGATTTGCTTCTTCCACAATGGCTGCCGTTTTCTTCTCAATAATCAAAACCCACGTCCCCAAACAGTTTTCGTTCAATAAACGACAACCCGAACACCAAATCTCCACCGTCGCGCCGATAGCTCCGGACCCAAAACATAGAGAGGAACACTGTTTTGGGTTTTTGTTTCTTTTAGTTTTCTGCTCTTCTTTTTGGTACTGTGAAAATGGCGGAGGAAGGGTCGAAGGATGTGATTTATCTTCACGGTGACTTAGATTTAACCATTGTTGAAGCCAGGAGGTTGCCCAACATGGATTTCATGGTCAGTCATATCCGCAGTTGCGTAACCTGCGAGCCTTGCATATCTCCATCACAGGCGGCTTCTAAAGAAGAAGGGGACACCAAGATCGACGGTCACCGTAAGATCATCACCAGCGATCCCTACGTCATCGTTTGCCCGCCCCAAGTCACCGTCGCTCGCACACGCGTCTTGAAGAACTCACAGAACCCCAAGTGGAACGAGCGTTTCATCATCCCTTTGGCTCATCCCGCGACTGAGCTCGAAATCAACGTCAAAGACAACGATCTCTTCGGCGCTGAAGCAATCGGAACCGCCAAGATCCCCGCTTCGAGAATCGCCACGGGGGAACATATCACCGGCTGGTTCTCGATCATTGGCCCCAAGGGAAAGCGGGCGATCTACCTCGATATGACATTCACGCCGTGCGAGAAAAATTCATCGTATAAGCAGGGCGTCGCCAGCGACCCAGAGCAAGCCGGCGTAAGGCACTCGTATTTCCCCTTAAGGAAAGGGAACCAAGTGACCCTCTACCAGAATGCTCACGTGCCGGACGGTATGTTGCCTAAAATAGAATCAGACGACGGTAAAGTTTATAGCCCAGGGAAGTGTTGGGAGGATATTTGTTATGCTATATCTGAGGCTCATCATATGGTTTATATTGTTGGGTGGTCCGTTTTTCATAAGATTAGTCTTGTTAGAGAGCCCACTCGGCCGTTGCCTCGAGGCGGGGACTTAACGCTCGGTGAATTGCTTAAATACAAATCTGAAGAAGGGGTTAGAGTTCTGTTGTTGGTTTGGGATGACAAAACTTCGCACGATAAATTTGGTATCCGCACGGTAAAATAAGTTCCCTCAAAGTCTGTTGTTTTATCTAATGATTATTCGAATTTATGAGATCCTAATGTGGGTGTTAATGGGTGCTGCAGAGTGGAGTGATGCAGACGCATGATGAAGAAACCTTGAAGTTTTTTAAGCATTCGTCTGTTAATTGTGTGCTGGCTCCTAGCTATGCTAGCAGTAAGCTTGGATATTTCAAACAACAGGCAAGGTTTTCCTTATTTTGAACTATTGTTGTCTGCAACTAACTTGTTTATCATTGTGTAGCTAATTAATGTACCCTAGCAATGTGTTTTAGTGATGGATGATAGATCATGTTTATGTTTCACTTGCCCAATCTAATTAAGTAAACTGGGTTTTTTTTTATCTTGTTACCCACCACCAATCTGAGTTAGAATTTACTTAATGCTTTGCACAAGGATATCGAATTATGTTTTTTGCTTATTTGCTCTACGAGAAAGTTAGATCCTTTACCTTGAAGATCTCGTTTCCTGCATATTCAGGTTTCTGTACCTGTAAAACAGTGTATAGGGTTCTTTGAAGGTTGATGACTTCTGATGGGATATCAACCTGTACACAGTTTTTGCTTGATTTAACTGGGTGCATATAGTCTATTTATCATGTCTGGTTTTGCTTGGTAGATTAGTTTAGCAAACTATTTTATGGATTTGACAAATTTTATTTGATTTTGATAAGTGTTTCAATTAAACACTTTGCTGAGGTTGCTTCTGCAATAATTTTGTGCAGGTTGTTGGAACCATGTTTATGCATCATCAAAAATGTGTCCTTGTTGACACACAGGCATTTGGCAATAATCGAAAGATAACTGCATTTGTTGGAGGTATCGATCTCTGTGATGGTCGCTATGATACACCTGAACATCGACTACTTCGTGATCTTGACACTATTTTCAAGGATGATTTTCATAATCCTACTTTTCCTGTGAGTGATTGCCTTATTTTTGTCCAAATACTTTCATCTGTTAAGATGTTTTGTTTTGTATGTTAATAGTACCATCTTCCAGTAAAGCATCTCATGTAGAATCTGAAACTGGTTAGAGGAGATGAGGGAAAAAATTCAGCCAGCTCATGAATGTTCAGTGCTGGGGATCGGGTGCTTATCATGCTACCTTAAACGACTGTAATTTCTTAGCATTGCTTCTGAGTGACTAAAATCTCCAAAGTTCTCTCTAAATTCCCAAATGGTTAGGACCTGTGTAAGCATAGTGATACTTTGCCTATCACATACATTGGAGCATGGTCTTACACAAAAAAGAGTTGAGGAAGAGATTCATATGACTGGGTTCCCTTTAGATTTGGATTAGGGCTTGTGTGCTTGTTGCAATTTGAAACAAGCTTCTAGAATATGAGACTGGCATCTTGTTCAGTTAAGTTTCAACTGTGTCATCCAAGTCCAAACTCTGGTTTCGGTACAGGTACATTAAATTCTAATCTTGGCACTTTATTTTCTCTTCTCTATTTTTTAGGCTGGAACCATGGCTCCAAGGCAACCATGGCATGATTTACACAGCAGAATTGAAGGGCCTGCAGCATATGATGTTCTTATCAACTTTGAGCAGCGGTGGAGGAAATCAACCAGGTGGAAAGAGTTCAGCCTACTTTTTAAAGGAAAATCTCACTGGAACGATGATTCTTTGATTAGGATAGAACAAATCTCATGGATACAAAGTCCTCCCTTAGCGTTGACAGAAGATGGTACTACAATAGTTCCAGAAGATGATCCCAAAGTTCATGTTCTTAGCAAAGATGATTGTGAAAACTGGGATGTTCAGGTCGTGTAAATTTTTACTGCCGATGACTACGTGTTTTATCTTGGTTCTTTTTCATTTTTCAAAAAGGAAATAGCAATGTTGGTTTTTCTTTTCTTCCACAGATTTTCCGCTCCATCGACTAAGGGTCACTGAAAGGATTTCCAAAATACATCAAAAAAGCTCAGAATCAGGTCTTTCCTTGCAACTGCTTTTCTTCTGATTTCAAGATAGGAGGAAACCTAGTACTCCATGTATTAGCTTTTACATATGCTAGAGTTTCACCAGTTCCTGATTACTACTTGTAGCTACCTTTTTATCTGTATAATGTCATATAATGGTTCTTATTGTTGTATGTCTTCTGCAGAATCTTACCTGTTCTAAAAACCTGGTGATAGATAAAAGCATGCAAACTGCTTATATACAGGCTATCAGATCTGCCCAGCATTACATATATATTGAAAATCAGTATTTCCTTGGATCTTCATATGCATGGCCATCATATAAAAATGCAGGTCAGCAGTGTTAACCTCGGTAATTATCATTATATGTTTCAGTATCTTGGAATTCTTTGTTTCCAGAAGAATGTTTCCTGTCAAGTATTTAGCAAATTTTTGCCTCAAGTTATGTATCTACTAATTGTTTGGTTGCAATGAAGATGCTAAAATGTGCTTCTTTTATTTTATTTCTTTTAGATCTTCATGTCTTCTCTTTTATGCTATAAGCAGGGGCTGATAATCTGATCCCTACAGAACTGGCACTAAAGGTTGTTTCTAAAATCCGAGCAAGGGAGAGATTTGCGGTATATATCATCATTCCTTTGTGGCCTGAGGGTGATCCTAAAACTGCTACTGTACAGGAAATTCTATATTGACAGGTTGGCATCTAGTTCCCGAACCACATAAGCTGTAAGCATCTTATGTCTATTCATTATGAGAAAAACATGAAGCCAAAGTGCAATTGTCCGCTTATTCCAATATATACCTTTAATTTCTTGAAGAATTTCTTTTTTAAAATAAAATCGTTTAATTGTCTGAACTTAGACTTGATATCTGATGCAAGGCCTTCCAATTCTGGAAGCATGCCTATGTTAGTGTACTTTGGGAAAATATGCTATGGATTGGTTTCTACTACTTTTTGGACTTATTTTATGATTTAGTTCATTTTGGTTTAGGTTTTAGTTTTTTTACATCACCTTTATTGTTAACAAAATATGAAGCTGGAATTCTCTGTTCTGGTTACAAAAATGCAAAGTTATTTTACTTATATTCACCCATCTTGTGTCTCTAGAGTCAAACGATGCAAATGATGTATGATGTTGTTGCACAAGAACTCAAGTCCATGCAAATTAAGGACACACATCCTCGAGATTACCTCAATTTCTATTGTCTTGGTAACCGGGAAGAGGTCTCTCAGGAAATGCTCAGTGGCAGTAATTCGGTAATTGCTTGATCCCTTTTGTTACTTTTTAGATTCTTGTTGTAGATTAATGAGTATTGAAATCGGGACTACATAACTCTAGATTTCTGCATTTTGATTTTGTGGTTGGTTTATTATGTTTTTGTTCTGATAACCTCTAGTTTTAGATTTGATAAATTGTGTAGAGTTCCTTGAATCTAGATAGAATAATAGTTGTATCGATAATTCACAATGAAGCGAGGAGCTGCTTATAAATTCCTTTAACATATTTTATATTTTCCTTAGGTCTCTGACTCCGCAAAATTGGGTCGGTTCATGATTTATGTGCATGCAAAGGGAATGATAGTAGACAACGAGTATGTAATAGTGGGATCAGCTAATATTAACCAAAGATCCATGGCTGGTACAAAAGACACAGAGATAGCTATGGGTGCCTATCAACCACATTATACATGGGCTAAGAAAAACTATCCTCGCGGTCAGGTTTGTATATTCTTTTGCTTATTGTTTCTTCCTAGCTAACTGTTGAATTTTAGACCAATAATTTGGCTGTTCGGAGATGGTAACTGGTAAGAAAAAGGTATTGAATGAACTTAAATGTTGTTCATCGGATATTTGTCTGTGTTTATTTTCTTCCCAAAATTAATCTGCAACATATACTGTGTCAAAACCATGTTTAGGACCCAAGAACCTATCTTTTTTGCAATGTGAAATATGCTTCACATTTGTGCTCCTTTGTTCATAGTGTTAGATTTGAAAATGCTTTAATCTCTCTCCTTTATCCGCATTTGGCAGGTGCACGGATATATAATGTCGTTATGGGCAGAGCATTTTGGCGAGATAAACAAGCTGTTCAAGGAGCCAGAAACTCTAGACTGCGTGAAGACGTTGAATGGGATTGCTGAAGAGAACTGGAAGAAATTCACAGATGCTGAATATTCACCATTGCAGGGTCACCTTCTGATGTATCCTGTGCAAGTAGATATCGATGGAACAGTAAACCCACTCCCCGGACATGAAAATTTCCCAGATGCTGGTGGTAAAGTACTTGGAGCTCACTCGATTCAACTACCTGATGTTCTTACAACATAATCGAGAATCTTCTTTTTACCAATGTTGTGCTCATAAAACGAACAAGATCGGTAGAGATGGAACAACAGTGGCATGACATTGGAGGACTGGACCTTGTAAAATCATATTGGCATATCTGTATTCTTGATGTGTGAAATAATAGTTTGTGAAAAAGATTTGGCTGTACTTTGTAAAATCATATTGGCATCTCTGTCTTTCAATTCTTTTATTTTATGTACTTGTTCTCGGTAACTACTGTGATATACATACGCTGTTGGAATTTTTTCACGTTTTTATGTGATTTTAATTCTAAATAAATATCTATTCATCTTATTGTTTTTAGCATAAAATGAATTGCCCCTCCAAAGCTTCTTTCCTGTATGTAGGCTTAGGACATTGTATTTCCCACAAGATATTTGAGGGCAGTTGTTTCAGAAGCTTTGAAATTACAGATAATTTACCAGTAGACTAATATAAGCACAATAATTCTGAGATATATTGCACAAAATACAACTATCATGAAGACATTTCTCTATTCTGTTTGGTATTAATCTTAAATTTATCAAACTGGAGTCGCCCAAGGCTTGATTCGTGCTCTAAAGTTACATGGAATAGTAGCTGTTATATTGACCTGGTTCACTCGGACATGAAACAAAGGCACTTTCTGATCTTTCAAAGAGTTAAAAACATCAGTGGTTTTGGTCTGATTGAGCCGTGCCAATATCTTATGTACTCTTTCACATCTTCCAGGCTTCACGTAAGTTGGAGCTAGCACAAAAGGTTTGTTCTTGTCCATGAACTGATGATATTGTGACGAGTCCTATCTAGTTAGCTTTATATTGTTTCTAGTGACGGAACTATGTAGGAGTGGGGAGGGACAATTTCCCCCCACCTGAAGAAATATTTTTTTATTTATTTTTGTCTCCCTATATAATTCTTTTAAAGCCTCAACTTTCAAATATTTATGTTTTGCCCCTTCAACCTCAAATCATGGCTCCGTCTCTAATTAATTCCATTATACATATGTTGGTTTTACAAGAAGCTTACAGCAGTATTGTCACTTTATATACTCATCTTAGTTATTTCCATATGCATTGGAGGCTTTTATGCTTGCTATGTTGCTTGTTTAGATTGTTACCCATTATAAATCTCGGCCTAATCTTAGGCCCTGACCCGTGGACGAACCTTGCGGAAAAACCTTGGGTTTTCGGGGCATTGGATTCTCACCAATGTTTGTCTTACTCAAGCCGACATTCTCGCTTCCGCTTGCTTCGTCTACTCCCGCTCACGCGGGTGCTTCCCCCTAAGGCGGAACGCTCCCCTACCGATGCATTTTTACATCCCACAGCTTCGGCATATCGCTTAGCCCCGTTCATCTTCGGCACAAGAGCGCTCGATCAGTGAGCTTTTACGCACTAACTATCAAAACCAAATTTACTAGAGCTGGTTTGTAGTATTAGTACTTAGGGGTGTAATCACTAATTTTTATCCGACTTTATATATGTATTATCACTAATTTAATATTGATGATTAATATTATTTAATATCATTATTAATTATTATTACTAGTGTTAATATCATTATTATTATATATGCTGTTAAAATAATAATAATAAAAAAGGGATTTGAAATAAAAACCTAATTAAATTATATAGTCCAGTCCATTTACATAAACCCAATATTTTTTACAAGGTCCGTTTGGCCCAAACCTATATAAACCCTAATCCAATAACACCTTATTCTTCTTTGCGGCAGCCACACCAGAATCGTTGGATCAGATTTGATCCAACGGCTATGATCAAAGCAAGGAGGCCCTTCGGAGGCCGCGTGAGATACACGCTCGGGTCATCCGTCTTCCTACGCGCGTGTACAATGCACGCCGAGACTCCTCAGCTCCCACGCGCCACATGTCACCATCTAGAGCTGCCACGTCATCGCCCAGCCATCATCAGGACCGTCTATCTTCGAGCGACCTCAGCCGTTAGATCAGATCTGATCTAACGGCACAGATCTCATCTGGCCAATAGACTCTTCACCTTCTCTTCAACTAATGACTACCGTGTGTCATCATCAATGGCTCTCCTCGCCGCCGTACAGCCACCAGATCTCTCTCAATCTGCAAAAACAATAAAAAATAAAAGGGATATCAGAACCCAAATCATCTACAGTCTTTGCATTTATTTTGCTTATTCTTGTAAACAAAGTAAATCGGATATATGTAATGTAAAGAAACCACGTGTAATTAGTTTTTAGAAATGAATCAAAAAAAGAAAGATTTTAGAAGGTATTCTTTCTTTCCTATCTATTTTACTTTCGCATATCAAAAACACAAAAAAGAGTAAAGTGAGGGCCTTTACCATTTCGCCGCTTAGACTCCCGGCTGTCCTAGGGCTTCTGAGGATGGACGAGCCGCCTCTTGGTGATAATCCCTCGGTCTTTAGGGTCGATGAGGGTGAATCGAAAGGTTAGGGGCCTAAGATGGTTACGTTTTTTTTTAAATACGAGGGGTTTGAGTGCTTATTTATCAAAATAAGGGTGGTTTGGGGTTTAAAAGAGAAGAAGGGTTTGAAAAGATGGTTTTGATTTGATTTTCGAACTCGTCGGCTGCCGACGAGCGGTGGCCGACGACGGGACACGGTGGTTGACAGGGCAGGAGGCTACCGAAGTCTGGGTTTAATCTCAAATCCTAAGAGGATTTTAAGGGATTTTTGAAGTGGTCAAAAAAAGAGAGAGGGAAAAAGGCTTTTTTTTGGCTTAAACATGTGTTATATACCCAGTTCAAATTCTAAATGGGTTATTCGCAACATAAGGACCTCCGCCCCAAAATAATAATCCACTAGGTCCTTCCGCCTTTTTTAATCACGCCTCCGGACCCTCACAGTTTTTCAAATTTCTCAATTTGGTCCCTATTCTAGTGTTAATTCGAGTTTTAGTGGCCAAATACCCATCTCACTCTCGAAAATGTGTTTCATTTTTTTCAATTGAACCCCCAGGTCCAGTGGTGTATTTACATATTTAGTCTCTATTTGACCATGCATATTTAATTTCATCTGCTAATTTAATTTCTTTTAATTTCAATCCTTTATTTTGTATATTTTGTTCATACGTTTATTTAATAAATTTTGCCCATTTTATTTACTCTTGGTTGCTTATTTTTGTGTTTTAATATTTGTACGTCCTGTACATATTAAGTATATATGTATAATCTAATATGTATTATGTAATGAGTATATTATTATATCCTTACATGCGTATAATATGTAATATGTATATACATATGACGCTTAGTTTATGTTAGTTACATTAATGACAAAAAAATGATGTTAATTATGTTATGATTTTAATATATGTAAATATATAGTATATAATATGGTTTATATTATTAATCTATATTTTTAGGTTATTATTGAAACTTAACTCTTCCTTTACACGTATATATGTGATTCCCTTTTTTTATTCCTGTCACCATTAATATCTTGTTCTCATGCATGACTAATTGCCATGTTTAATTTATTGCTTTATTTTATTTTAGTACTCAAGGTCCCGATATTCTAGTGGGAGTGTCGTCCCGAGTATTCGAGCGTCATCTCCTTTGGTATCGTGGGTTGCGGGTTAGGTTGTTCAATTCGTATGACCATGCATTCATGCATCTTAGGAATTATTAATTAAGTTAGGTCAAATTTTAAAATTTTCTTAATAAATACGATATGAACCCTTAGGTACCGATTTTCGGGCGTGGTGAGGGTGCGAACCCTTCCCCATTCGCAACCGACTCCCGAACCTTTTAAAATATCTGGTTTTATTTTACGGTGTCCGGTCTACCTAATCTAAGTGACCGGTGGCGACTCCAATTTTATTTATTTCAAAATACGATTTTTTTTTAGAAAAACCCCAAAAATAAAATTTTCAAGAAAAATGGATAATCGAATTTTTTGGTTGCTACAGCATGGCGACTCCGTTGGGGAAATAATTTTTGTTTTCAAAAACAGGAAATGAGAGTCAAGCCTTAGTTGGGTTCATATCGTAATTATTAATAAAATTTAAATTCGATCTCATTTAATTTTTATTTCCTAACCTTGTTTGTTTACCGCTTTATTTTGTACGGTGTTTGATATAATTTGTCATCATTAGTTCTAGAACCTTTAAGTGGGAGCGGTTACTTCGCCTCGTGGAGTGTTCACTTCTGTATGGTGTTGTAATTTAATTCTGGGATTCGGTCCTTATATTTCGTGGGGTTTACACCCCCGTATGGTATATGGGTCGTATCCCCCCCCGAATCGATGTCCTAGCGACATTTGGGTACCGTTTACTTTAGAACTTAACCGCATATAGCGAACCATAGAGTTTACCTTTAAAATCATGCCGAAACTTTGTCCGTTTAGGGGTTGTTTTATCTTTTCATTCTTTATGCACGCCTTTAAATTGTTTTATATTTAATTAATTTATTACACTGTACTGACCTTTTTTGTTGTTTTATTCCATTTTATTTGTTTTCTTTTTTTTTTGTTTTGTTGCATTCAATTTGCATTTCACATCACATATAGCTGTTGATTCAAGGACAGATCATTTTAGAAGGCATTTGATATGGGAGAGGTTCTGTAATACCAAAAGTAGCAATGCTACGGTATGAGGTTGGTCCGAGCGAATACAGATGGAAAAAGGGGACAACCTCGTAGTGGGACATATGTCAAAAGTTATTGGGCCCACTCTGATCATTTCCGAGCAGAACGATCTACAAAAGTTGCAAGAAACATGGTAGTCCCGAGATTCGGGTATGAGGCAAGCTTTCCAGCAAGAGTTCGGTGACATAGCTCTTCTACTGGGTGTCCAAAATGACATGCATTTGTTCAAGGCCCTAACCCAGTTATGGAACCCGAGATATAATTGCATTACTTTCGGGAAGGTAGACATGACTCCCACAATTGAAGGGTATATTGTTTTGCTCCATTGCCCGAGGTTCAAGGAAGGGAAAGTTTACACCAAAACTAAAGACTCACCGCCCTTCTTAGAAAACTTGACTGATATCACTAGGATGAGTGAGGAATGGTTTTAGGGTAAGATCGCAAGAAAGAGAAAGACCGATTGCATAGCTTGGGGCATATTCAAGACTTGATTCATCTGCATCCTGACTTACAAAAGAAGAGATAATTGTTTTCCTCTGTATCTATGGGTTAGTTATCTTCCCCAAGGTTCTAGGACATATAGACTACGCTACGACAGATTTGTTTGGAAAGCTCAAGAAAGGAATCAATCCAGCACCGGCTATCTTAGCCGAGACTTTCTGATCTCTGAATGCATGTAGGAAAATATGGGGAGATAGATTCTTAGGTTGCGTCCCACTATTGGAGATTTGGATCCGGAGTCACTTTTGGGATTTAAAGTTCTCCTATCAGATGTGCCTTTCTACTTATTCCCCCATAAAAGTTTTTTTAGAAGAGTACCAGGCCGAGTCAATGACCGAGGGTCAATGGAAGGCTGCATTTTGTGACCTCCGTGATAATACTGTTAGATGGAAGGTACTGTGGCTAATCTTAGACAATTTTCTATACCGTTGTGGAGAGTATGATTGGGTGCCTTTGCCCGGGATTTGGGGTGGAGTTGGTTATTATCTGCTGCTCGTGTCACGTTAGTACGGTTCAATGCAATTCATTCCTGCATGTAATCACTAATTTTGTCCGGGGTTGACCCGATTTCTTTATTTTGCAATAATGGGCTTATATATGTGTATACTATTAGGTGATAATAAAATGGGCTCATGTGTGTTATTGTATGAATATCAAGTAGGTATCATTGATGTGTGTTTATTATATGTATGGTTATTAACTGTTTAAACATGAACATATATGCATTTGTTTGTCAACCTTGCATGTGGTATACAACTGTATGTGTTATTAATATTTTAGTATGTCTACTTGTTTTGATATCATCAAAGTCTAAATGTGAGTATGGGTATGTACATTGTATGTATTGCTTGCATGTATAAATGTATGTACTCATTATTACTTCAATGTTTTAAATATTTAACTATGAATGTTGTATATTGCATAGGTGATTATATGTACATGTTACGTGTATAGTATTGTTTGCATGTATATATGTTTGTGTATGTGTAATATGTATGCGTATATGTACATTATATGTTAGTATTATTATTATTATGTATTATTGTTATCTAAAAACAAAACAAACAGATCACATATTAAAATTAAAGCCCAAGTGTTTTTATAAAAGTCCAAGTCCATTACATCTTTAAAATCCAAAAATATAACAATACATCATATAAGCCCATTTCTAGCCCATGTCCGATACAAACAAAAAACCCTAAAATCTGATAAATTTTCTTCTTTTTTGCAGTCGCCCTAAATGTGAACGTTGGATCAGATTTGATCCAACGATTTAGATTAAACCGAAACTGGCCGTCCAGATCTGCCACTCGCGCCACGTGTCGATGCCCCAACTTCCACGCGCGCATGAAGCCCACGTGCTGTTGCCTATTCATCTTCCGGCCACGTGGCCTCGTTGTCGGTGATCCTATAACATCACCACCGGCTCCCAACCACCATGCAGGGCAGAAACGATAAAAAATGAAAGGTTAGCAGAGCCTAATCCTAGAAATCATCAGCCACAGTAATTCAATTAGAGATTGCTTGCAAATATAAACAAATATTGAAGATATAAGCAAGTAATCAGATTGTAATTTCCAGTTTTGGTAGATTCAAGAATGAATGAGAAAGAAATTTTCTGAGATTTTTCCCCTTTCCATCTTTCTTTTCGAATACAATCACAACAAAACAAAACAAGAAATTTTCAACCATTCATATTCTGTATATTATTACACTGAGCCTTTAAATTCGAATAAAAAAAGCAAGAACAAAAAGAAAGATGAAGGTTTTTACCATTCGGTAGTGACAGTTCACGGCGATCAGAGGCTCCAACCGACGATCCCATCAGTGAGTAGCTAGGTCTTGGCAGGGAGAATCACATACTCCGACTTCTCGGTGATCCAACGGTCGCCGGTGGAGATCTGGTGAGAGGAAGTCGAAAGGGTTCTAGCCAACTTCGTGAGGAACGTCTGGCTTTCTGGAGAATCAACGATGGTAGGAAGGAAGAGGAGGTCGTGAGGCTCTGACTGGCGGAGGAGAATAGTGGCTCATCGGTGGCCAAGCTTAAGGGGAAATAGAGGGGGAAATGAATTTAGGGTTATAAACCTTTTCTTTTTATTTATCTGATTATAACCGGTGGAACCGGTTCTATAATCGGCCAAACCGGTCATCCACTAGACCCGACAACCCGACCCGGCGCATACCAGACCCGTGAATCCGGCTCGCTTCAGATCCAATTCCATCAGCCCAAACCAGTGGGCTTGGTACACATTCATCTTATTTATTTGATTTTAGCCCATATATAGTCCTTTTTTAGTATAACATGTTTTATATCCTCTCTTTTTTGTAGTATTTGTTATTAAATATCGTATAATACGTGCACCTTATATATGTTACATAGTGTTTAGATTATACAAAAGATTTAATATTTAGTTTATATAACATATACTATTAATATATTTTTTCATTCAAATATGTGACCCCTCTAATATTAATATATTTTATAAAAATTATAGTGTATGTATTATAAGGTTTGTATATATATAATATGAAACATTTATAATATATAATATATAACTTGTTAACATAATATAGGATATATATGTATATAATATTTATAAAATGTACCATACATAGTTTTTTCTTTATAAAATATAATATATGTCTTATATAATATGAATTTGTTTAATACCGTATATGTCATATAAAGTTCCTAAATATATAGTTTTCTACAAATATAGATAATGTATTTTTAGTCTAGTATATGTTTTGAAATAAAATATTTATATTATTATATACAAGGTTTTTTGAAATGCTAGTTTTATATAATTTTATAAAAAGATTATAATATATATAATTTCCTTTTAATATAATACCTAGTTTTTGAAGGTGTGTAATATTTATAGTTTTTTTAAAAGGCTATAATATTTGTAGTTTTAAAGTTTGTAATATAATCTTAAATCATATTTTTGCAATATATGTATAAAAATGTTTTGGGCCCTTTGTTGTTGGGCTTAACTTTAGTGGGCCTTAGGGAAATAAGGCTTTAGATTAGATTAGACAAATTAACTTAATTAATCTAGATTGTGTGCTTGTCTTATAGGGTACGATCCTAGAATTAAATTAGCCTTAGTTTTTTATAGCCTTAGTTAGATTAGAATTCGAATTAATTTAGTGAATTTAAAGTTATCCTTGGCTTATTGGGGTAAATGTTAAATTCATTAAATTAATTGAACATTTTTTAATTACTCTAGGGAAAATCATTTTTTAAGTTTTACTTAGCATTAAATTACAAATTAGTCACCATAAATTGGGTTTCTTAATCTTTTAGGGATAAATATATAATTGGGCTATATATATTAAATTGGGCCTTCCTTTTAAATGTTTACATTCATGCCCTTAATTGTCATACTTTAATTGACATCCATATAATATTTAATCTTAATTGCATCTCTAATCAATCTAAATCATAAAAGGGGAGGTATTTACTAATTCAAACATTTGTGTCGTAACAGTCCGAGCTTAAAGGATGTTGGCCAAATATTCGAATTAATCCTTACCATCCCGAGGTAAATGGATTAAAAATTAACAAAATCATCACATCATACTTAAATGTTTGCATCATGCATAAAGGTGACGTTCGGGGGTCGAACCATAAATTAACACGGCAGTCGGGCTTATTCGATGTCGGTTTAATCTATCGACCGACATATCGTCAACCTTATTAATTAAATGTCTAATTAATTCGAGTCCATCAATTCGATAAGGCCAGTGCAATCGAGGTTAATTTTCATCTAAGAATTTCGAATTAAATTCAATATAAACCTCAATGAATTTCATTCTTTTAAAAGTAATAAAATTTTTGGTACCGATCTCCTGGCATGATGGGGGTGCTAATCCTTCCCCACACGTAACCAACTCCTGGACCCTATCACAACGAATCTCTGGTTTCTCATGGTGTCCAGCCTACCTTACCCCAAGTGGCCGGTGGTGACTCTAAGTTTTCATCACTTTTAAGAATTTAAGGTTTTCAAAAGAAATCCCCAATCTTCCAAAAGATTTTCATCGATGGTTTAAGGGGTAATTAGTAGTCGAGTTCTTTTTTAAACAAACACCCTTAACGCAACAATTATTTTTTTTAAAAAAAGAAAAAGGTCGCTACAACTTGGTGACTCTGCTGGGGACGTTTTTGTTTTTTTAAACAAAAGAGAGTTAGGCCAAAGGAAAAATTGTTGCTTTTAAATAATGAAAATTGTTGGGATTTTAATTGATTTTAACCAAGATGATTCTTCTTTGAAAATGTGATCGAAATTTCACGGGCTTTGATAATTGGTGGTCCTCAAATTAATTTTTCATTTAATTTCTAAGAAGTCACCGACTTGTGTTGCATCATACCATTAAGCTCTATACCCGAGCTCCTTCCCTTAAGTGGGAGTGAAACGCCACATACCCACGTGAGTAGCCCTCTACGGGTTAGTAATTCACTTCTGGAATCCACGCCTTTTGACACGTGAGCAGCCCTCCACGTCATTAGGTCGTGCTTTCCCTCGAATCGAAACCAATTCACAAGCTTATAATGGGCCAGAATTGGGTTCTTGTTGCCTTAGTATGCAATAAGATAGGTTCGGGTACCCTTAATTAGAACCGAACCCATGTGTGAGAATTTAAGAAAACCACCCATATCAGAGCCATGTGGATAACCTTAGCGAACTAGAACTCGTGTGGTTAGGTTTTTTTCTTTATATAAATTGTTTATGTTATCTTTACTCGCTTTCGTGTTTTTATCTCATGACTAACTCTTCTCTTCTCTTTCTTTCCATTGATGTTCTTTTGTTTTGCATATTGTCGTCATATTTCGCAGCAATGATGAAAAGAACTCTGACGTACAAATATGGTCCGAAGGGGAGCAGTTGCATGAGGGAGACAATATCCTTGCCGGATTCAGGTCAACATTGGCAACAGAGACATTTATGAAAAAGAAATACAATGACACTTCCGGGCTGAAGACAGTGTGGAATAGTTGGGACATGGAAACAAGGTGCACTTTCAGAAGAGAATGTGGCGACATTGCATGTTTTTTAGATGTTCCAGTAGATTAGGCACTACTGCAAGCCTTGGTGAGGTTTTGGAATCCCGCCTACAATTGTTTCACGATCGGTAACTTTGACTTAACTCCTACGATTGAAGAATATCAAGACCTTTTAAACTGTGAGAAGATTGATGAAACTCGGGTATACTCGAAGCCAAGTAAGAACAAAGCCTTATGGGGAAAGCTTAAGAGATTCTCGGATATGTTAGAATCCTGGGTCGAGCTTCAGGTCATTACTTGGAATGGTAAGGAGTATCTCAAATGGGATAGGATTCTAGCCCTGGCTTCTGTACATCCGGTAGGCTGAGTTCAGCGGGATCTCTTCGCATTGTTAATTTATGGGTTAGTGCTTTTTCCCCGGGCACGAGGGCTAATTGACCCGCACATTTTAGCCGATCTAGTGCTTGTGATTTTAGCCAAAACTTTTTTGATCCGCACATTTTAGTCGTCTGAGTGGCGGGACCAATCTGGTGCCTGTGATTTTAGCCGAAACTTTTTTGATCTTTGAGGTTTTGCCGGGAGCATGGTGGGGGTCGTTTCTATGGTTACCCGCACATTTTGACAGTATGGTTCTATAGTCACCTATGGTCAAATGCTAATTTCTCGAAGCCTCTCTACAATGGCAGTTTCTCACCTTTAGAAGAATTTCTGCGAAAGGAAGATTGGCCCACCCGTAGATTCGACGAAGTTTGGGTGGATGTTCTTAGCAACCTAAAAGAGAAAGATATAGTTTGGAGAGTTCCGTGGCTTTCTGCAAGGAGTATCCTCTACAGGTGCGGGATACACTCTTGGGTGCCATTTCTTGGACTTTGGCGGCACACTACTTATGTTCCTCTTATGGTTTTGAGACAGTATGGATCGAAGCAATTTGTGCCGGCTGCCAAGGTTTTGAATAAGTTAATATGAATTATGAGAAGGGAAAATGGCTACAAGACAGTGGTGTATGATGTTTCTTCGGCTTGGAACAACGTGAGATGGGTCAAAGTCATAAGTGCTACCTACATGACCATTCTCGAGTACAAGGCATGGAGATTCAGCCGCTTCAATGATAACATTCCCCAACTAAATCCCGATAGAAAAAGGATAATGGAAGAGATGTTAGCCGCACTTCCTACTGAGGTCGAGTTGATGAGAAAACAACTTGAAGAGGATCATGAGAGGTACCTCAAGCTCGAGGAGAAAACTCGCCAAGAAATATTCGATTTTGAGTTGAAGAAGATACAGTTTGAAGGAATGGTCGAAGGTCTACAAAAGAGAAATGATGAATTGGAACTCGAGCTCAAGTTAGAAAAGGAAGAAATTTAGAAACTTAAAAGGCTAAACAAAAGCAATAGAGTTGTGGAAGGTGGATTAGGTGAAGGGATAGAGCTCCGACTCAGGGAGGAGAAAGCAAGAGCCGAGAATTATGAAATGATATATTGTGAGAATATGGACCAGGTGCTCACTTTAACACAAGAAATGAAGAACTTGCACACTTCTCACTCTAAGCAGCTCGAGAAAGAACGTCGCCAAAATGAAGCATTGAAGAATCAGGTTAAGTGTTTGGAGAAGTCTCTTTTCAAGCACAAGGGTTTGACTAGCAAGTTAAAGGAAATCAAGTCGGAGAACCAGGCTTTAGAGGCTCACATTGAAGAATTAGAAACCGAGGTTCAATAGCTTAAGGATCATGTGGCAAGCTTTATGGGAGCAATTCAAGTACCCCCAATGCCTAGTTTGGAGCAACTACATTTCGCTACCTACACCATTTGGAGGCAAGAACATGAGTTAGCACAATGGATGATTCGGATGCAATGAGTAACCCAGAAGATACAACTCTTGGCAGAAGACGCTACTAAACTTCATGATTGTGTCGACGATGACTCTGAAGAAGGAGAGAAGATTTTTTGGATTTTGAGAGAGATCATTGACCTAGATACTACCATGAAGTCATATGTTTAGTTGGCTTTCTTTGGTTATTGTGCCAAGACTATGTTTCTCTTAATGAAAGTCGTTTAACGATGATATTTGCCAAACTCAGTGTTGCTCATTGCATTCATGCATAATTCATTTATTTGTATTCTTTGTGTTGTTAACAAATAATTGACTAAAAAGCTTTCTGTTTCAGAAACAAAAAAGATTGCATTTTGGTTCTTTAAAATTACCATCATTCCACATCCATATCATACCCGTAATGGTGGAAGGTTTTGCAAAGTTGGAATCGATCTGCGTGGTCAAATGGAACGAACCCAACAGGAATTGAGGGACACCATCCTCAAATCCCAGCAAGACATGATGAAGGAAATATCTCAACTGTTGCAAGCCCAGCTAAGGTAGGAGTCGAGAGACAAGGGTACCGTCGAGAGTCTTGCCTAAAACTTGAGGGATCGCCTTTATGCCCAAACCATCAAGAGTCCTATGCTCATCGATCCTTCATCGAATCCTACACAAGGCACATCTACTTCCCATGCCGGTGCAGCAACTCAAGCTCATCCAGGGGTGACCTTCGGGAATCCCGAGATTATCAGGGACGACATCCCAGATTTTGACGAATTAGAAAAACTGAACCAAATGAATGTGGATTTCACTAAGCAACTAGAGGATACTCGGAAGGACCTAAAGGAAAATCTCTGAGCGAAGGAAGAAGATGATGACCCCTATGGGTTAAATGCTAGGGAACTCAGTTTGATTCCTGATGCGGAGATCCCATACAAGTTCAAAGCCCCAAATTTTGAGAAGTTTGATGGAATCACATGTCCGCCCACTCATATAGTGATGTTCTGCTGGAAGATGGCTGGTTTTACCAACAACGAGAAGCTCTCGATTCACTATTTTCAGGATAGCTTAGTAGGGCCTACTCTGAGGTGGTACAACCAACTAACCAGGGCTCAAATCAAGTCGTAGAGAGATCTGGCGAAAGCTTTTACTGATCAGTATAAGCATGTAACTGACATGGTTCCAACCTACTGCTGTTATAAAGCATGGAACAAAAGCATAACGAGACCCTTCGTGAGTACGCTCAAAGGTGGCGTGATGTGGCAGCCCAAGTCTAACCACTGCTTCACGAGTATGAGATTTCCCTAATGTTTGTGGGCACACTAAAATGGGTACTTTATGATCGGTTGATCAGTAACCCTATTAGTAACTTTACAGAAATGGTTATGACTGGCGAACGCATTGAAGCAGCCATCAAGAACGGAAGGATCGATGGATGGGATCATTCACGAAAGCAGTTTAAGAAGAATGATTATGAAGTGAACAACACCAACGCTTTTGAGAAGACCAAGAACTTCACCATCTCCCAGCCGCAGGCCCCAGCAGGGAATTCCATAAACTTTAGTAAGAGAGAAGATAAGGGACCTAAGAAGGAAAATGATGATAGGTCTTTCACGCCTCCGCCGATTACCTATAAAGAACTCTACTCCTAGTTATACAAGGCATATCTAGTCTGACCGTACCACGTTACTCCCTACAACCCACCGTACTCGGCTTGGTATAACCCTAAAGAGCACTACGAGTATCATGCCGATGTCTTAGGAAACTCAATTGAGAACTGTATAGCTTTCAAAAAGTTTATTCAGAATCTGATCCGAACTGGGGTGTTATAGTTAGGGGAGCCCAGTACGGCCAACAATCTGTTGCCGAATCACGGGGCCAAGGTGTAAATGCCATTGAAAATGAGTGCACCGAAAAAGCCAAAAAGAATGTGTCCGAAGTCTAGTCTCCCTTGAGATGGGTCTTTCAGCAGTTATACATGGCACGTCTCATCAATCGGGGAATGATGTTAGTCAAAGAAGGATGTGACATGTACTGTGAGTACCACCAATTAGGAGATCATAATATTCAGCATTGCGAGGAATTTCGTCATTTACTACAAGCTATGATGGATAACAAGGAGATGAGCTTTTTGAGAAAGAGAAAAAAGTAAAATGAGTCGAAGTTTGTGCGTCAAAGAGTCAAGAAACCAGATACAGTGCAAAGAGACCACTTTTCCTCGGTCTTAGGACGAGTGAGGCAAGTGAACCAAAAATGGCTCCCAAAATCATAATTGCTACCCCAAAGTCTTTTCCTTTCAAAAACACCAAGATGGTCCCGTGGAATTACGCAGCGAGCGTCACAATTCTTCGATCATCCAGTGCACAAGAGGAAAAGAGGATGATGGAGACAGAACCTGCTCAACTAGGTAGTGGAGAAGTAAGCGATGTGGGGCATCTAACGAGAAGTGGTCGATGCTACATTCCAAAAAACCTAAGGGACCCAAAGGAGAAAGGCCAAGAAGTTGGAGTAGGACCCGAGAAGTTGTTTAGAGAAGATCCACCTTCAAAAATCAGGGACCCGGTCACGGAAACGCAGGCACATGAGTTTTTGAAATTTATGAAGCATAGTGAATATAATGTTGTTGATCAACTCCGAAAACAACCAGCTCACATTTCAGTACTTGACCTATTACTGAATTTAGAAAAGCATCGTGATGCATTGCTGAAGGTTTTGAATGAGACATTCGTTACAAAAAACATCTCTGTTAGGAGATTAGATCAGATTATCAGTCACATCACCGACGTCAATCACATTATTTTCAGTGATGATGAAATTTTAGGGGAAGGCACGGGGTCCGTCAAGGCCCTAAACATCACCACCCACTGTAAGGGTTATATGTTGTTGGGCGTTTTAATCAATAATGGCTATGCATTAAATGTCATGCCATTAGCCACGCTACAACGACTACCAATCGACAGCTCGCATATGAAACCATGTGGTCAAGAAGATAGAAGTACCCCCGCTCATTGGTCCCACTAAATACGTGGTCGATTTTGTGGTCATGGACATCCAACCATCTTACAATTGCCTGTTAGGAAGACCTTGGATACACTCGGCCGGTGCTGTCCCATCCTCGCTCCATCAAAAGTTAAAGTTTATCACCGATGGGAAATTAGTAACGATGAATGCAGAAGAGGACATCATCGCTTTAGTGACTCCTGATACACCATACGTCCCTACTGATGGAGAAGCAATGGAGTGCGGCTTTAGAGGCTTGGAGCTTATCAATGCTACTTTTTTTTGTTGAAGTGAGCAAAGTTCCATGCCCCAAATTGTCAAACTGCACCAGGATGATGGTATTCGAAACCCTGGGAAGAGGAGCCAGAAAGAATAAAGGTTTAGGGAGAAATCTACAGGGGCGTCTTCGTCTCGTTAATATGATTCATAAGGTGGACCACTTCGGACTTGGCTATAAGCCTAGTTTTCTGCAAAAAGACAAGAATGGAAAAAGAGACAATAGTAGAGGAAGGCCAGGTTGAGAGGAGAAGATATTCCCTTGGCTCCCATAACCTATTCAAACTTCAGAGAGATCTTCATATCTGGGGAATCCGAAACCCGGAGGAGGACATCCAAAAGGCAAACTAGGAGGGTGAAAGATGCCTCCAAGAAGAACTGATCAGTGAGGCTTTAGAAGAAATGAATGTGAACATGATTGGTGACGGAAGCATGTCTAATCGGTTTCTGGCCGGAATTCTCCCGTGCCTCCCAGGAGAAGAGTTTAACAACTGGACCTTCAGGGTCATGCCAGCACTCAATAGGGATAAATCAAAGTAATGCCTAGAACCACTCCGTTACTTTGGCCCGAAAGTAACGGCCATCTTTTGTAAAAAGGGCAACTATGTCATGTTCATCTGGTTGCAATGAAATACATCTACATTTTCTTTTTCTTAAATGGAAAACATGGCATTCATTCCATCCTTTCCATTTCATTCATTATTTATTTATTCACTTATTCATTTATTTATTGATTAATTTTTATTTACATCATAAACTATACCTTTCTTTTCCCAATACGCACTTTCAAAATTTTGCAAGCCCTTTAATATAAACTGTATGAACGATGTGGAACCTAATCCTAAAGTAGATTTTGAACGACCCATATACTTGGCGGAGGTAGAGGAAGAAAATGATGAGATTCCTGATAAGCTGCTAAGAATGATGGCCGAGGAGTAAAAGCAAATTCTTCCACACCAAGAAAAGCTAGAGATCCTAAATTTGGGGACGTACGAAAAAAGGAAAAAAGTAAAGATCGGAGGTACCCTATCACCAGAAGTCAGGCAGGGGTTAGTGGAATTGCTTAGAGAATTTAGAGACGTATTCGCATGGTCATACCAAGATATGTCGGGCTTAAACACAGACATTGTAACGCACAAGCTCCCCATTAGGCCAGAATGTAAGCCCATTCAGCAAAAGCTTCGAAGAATGAGAATGGGCATGTTACTAAAAATCAGGGAAGAGGTGAAGAAACAGTTTGAGTCCGAATTTCTGGAAGTCTCTAAGTACCCATAATGGGTAGCCAATATCGTGCTGGTACCAAAGAATGATGAGAAGGTGCGTATGTGCGTAGATTATAGGGACCTTAATAAGGCTAGCCCTAAAGACAACTTTCCTTTGCCCCATATTGATACTTTAGTGGACAATACTGCGGGGCATGCTTGGTTCTCATTCATGGATGGCTTTTTGGGTACAACCAGATCAAAATGCACCCTGAAGACATAGAGAAAACCACTTTTGTGACCAGGTGGGGCACATTTTGTTACAAAGTGATGCCCTTTGGATTAAAAAACGCCAGGGAAACTTACCAAAGAGCCATAGTAACCTTGTTTCATGACATGATGCATAAGGAGATCGAAGTATAAGTGGATGACATGATAGCCAAATCTAAGACCGAGGAGGAGCACATCCAAAACTTGCGAAAACTCTTGCGAATGATAAGAAAGTATCAGTTAAAGCTCAACCCGGCTAAATGTACCTTCGCAGTCATATCAAGGAAGCTTTTGGGCTTTATGGTAAGTCAAAAGGGCATTGAGATCGACCCCGACAAGGTAAAAGCAATTCAAGATCTTCCGCGATCGCGAACACAAAATGAGGTCCAAGGATTTTTAGGGAGGTTAAACTACATTTCTCAGTTTATATCTCAATTGACTAATAAGTGTGACCCTGTCTTCAGACTGCTCTGAAAAAATAACCCAAGGGTCTGGGATGAAGATTGTCAAGAGGCACTAGAAAAGATCAAGATGTATTTGATCGATCCCCCAATTCTAGTAGAACCAATACCGGATAGACCATTGATCTTGTACCTGACAGTCTTTGAAAATTCTATGGGGTGTGTACTTGGACAACATGATGACTCAAGTAAGAAGGAAATGGTGATATATTATTTGAGCAAGAAATTCACCGATTGTGAAACGAGGTACCCGCCAATTCAGAAGTTATGTTGTGCCTTGGTATGGGCCACTAAGCGGCTACGGCAGTACATGTTATATCATACCACATGTTTAATTTCCGGGATAGATCCATTGAAATTTTTGATGGAAACGCCAGCATTGATCGGGAAAATGGCTCGTTGGCAAATGCTCTTGTCTGAGTTTGACATCGTTTACGTAAACCAGAAAGTAGTAAAAGGAAGTGTTGTGGCAGATCTTTTGGCAAGTCGCGCCTCGGATGACTATGAACCACTGGATTTCCATTTTCCAAATGAAAATTTGATCTATAGTTTAACTGAAGGGAGATCTGTTGCTGAGAAAGAGGGATGAAGGCTCTATTTTGATGGGGCGTCGAATGTCCTAGGCCATGAAGTAGGGGCAGTATTAATTTCCCCTGAAGAGGACCACTACCCTTTCACAAATAGGCTAGAATTCTTCTGCACCAACAATATAGCCTAGTATGAAGCTGCATCATGGGACTTTGAGCAGCCATCGAAAAAAAGATCAAGGTGCTCTAGGTTTTTTGGAGATTCGTCTTTAGTAGTTTACCAACTTCAAAAAGAGTGGGAGACCAGAGATCCGAAGCTAATCAAGTAACAAGATTTGATCCAAGATTTGGTTAGACATTTCGAAAAAGTTAGTTTCACCTACTTGCCGGGGGGGATAACCAATTGGTTGACGCTCGGGCCACTTCGGTCGCGGTGTTCAAAGTAAATGGGACAGCCGAAACGGAGCCCTTCGAGATGCAACCGTTTGAGGTGCCAGCCCACTGCTATAGTTTGTAAGAGGAAAATGACGGAAATCCATGGTATTATGACATCCTCCAATATATCAAATACCAAACTTACCCGAAAGATGCTAACGATAACAAGAAAAGAACTCTCAGAAGGTTGGCGTCGGGGTACGTCCTTGATGGAGAGGTTCTGTACAAAAGAAGCAAAGATTAGATACTATTGAGATGTGTCAATGCCCGGGAGGACAAAACTATTTTAGCGGAGGTCCATGGAGGTTTATGCAGAACCCACGCTAGCGGATTCTCAATGGCTAGGAAAATCATGAGATGCGGCTACTTCTGGTCAACAATTAAGGGAGACTGCATCAATGATGCAAAGAAATGCCATAAGTACCAAATAAGAACCTCTGTGAGGTTCCAACTTGAATAATAAAATGATGACTGAGGTGTGTGAACAGTTTAAAATTGTACATCACAATTCTACTATTTATCGCCCCAAGATAAACGGAGTAGTGGAAGCGGCAAATAAGAATACAAAGAAGATTATAGCAAAAACCACGGAAAATTACAAGGATTGGCATGAAAAGCTACCTTTTTCCCTGTTTGCTTATCGAACCTCTGTGAGCACCTCCACCAAGGCAACGCCGTACTCTTTGGTATATGGTACAGAAGCGGTATTACCATCGAGGTAGAGATTCCATCACTTCAAATTTTGAACGAAGTAAAGTTGGATGAAGCCGAGTGGATACAATATAGGATTGATCAATTGAACCTCATTGAAGAAAAAAGGTTGAAGGCCATTTGTCATGGTCAAATGTATCAGAAAAGAATGATACGAGCCTATAACAAAAAAGTTCACCCCAAAGAGTTTTAAGAGGGGGATCCGGTGTTTAAAAAGATCTTACTTAACCAAAAGGACTTCCGAGGGAAGTAGATGCCTAATTGGGAAGGGCCTTATGTTATAAAGAAGGCTTTCTCCGGAGGAGCATTAATCCTAGCCGAGATGGATGGGAAATGGCTGAGCAACCAGTAAACTCGGACTCTGTAAAAAATATTATGCCTGAAAAAGAAAAAAAGGAAGAAAAAAATAAAAGAAAAAAAAAGAAGAAGAAGAAAAAAAAAAAGAAAAAAGAAAGAAGAAAGAGGGTTTAGGGCGAAAATCCAAAAATGGGCGTCTTAAAACTAAGGGGGTGATCTGAATTGAAAATCAAAATAGGACAGTTCAGATATACGTGAATTCTGGCATACGACTGGCAGACTTCGTCGGGGAACGATGCTTCAATCCTTAGGTCGTCAAAAGTTGTAACCCAAGATGGCAAGTGAAATATCTATTATGGTCTATGGGTTCTCATTATTCATACAGTCGATATTATTCATATTTTTTCTTTCTCATGTTTGCCATGACTTTCAAAATTTTGTTAATGTTTCTCTAAGTATTAATAAAATATTATTCTCATTTATGTTTTTCGTCTCATAATCGTCTCGTAGACGAATTGGCATAGATCATGAAAAGCAAAGGATTTCTTGGTATTACTATGATTTAGCCTATTGAGTGCAGGTTGTTCCAAGATAGAAGGCAAATCTACCAAGGTTAAGGCAAAAAGATCATTGGGGGTGAAATTGATGAGATTTACCGAAGAAAGAAAATGAGTACCTCACATATTGAAATTGAAGGAGCTAAAAGCGAAAACCTAGAAGCGCGACCAAAAGAAAGAGAAAAAGAAAGAAAAGCTAAAGAAAAAGGAAAAAAGAGAAAAAAAAAAAGAAAAAAAAGAAGAAAAGAAAAAAGAAAAAAGAAAAAAAGAGAGAGAAAAAAGAAAAAGAATAGAGAAAAAAAGAAAGAAAATAAAAAAAGAGAGAAAGAGAAAAAAAGAGAAAGGGAATCCCTGAAGTGAAAACACGTAAAGGGCACTTTGGGAAAGTACAAGTCTAAAGTGAAAACTTGAAAGGACGTTTTAGAACGAAAGGACCAAGGGTTCAAAAATGGGTATAAAGGGTGAACTCTAGTGACAAATGGGGCACCACCGTTACAAGGAAGAGAGGAAGAAAGAAAAGGAAGATCAAAATCAAGGAACCAAGAAGGAAAAATGTCCGAGTGAATTAGTGTCACTCATGCATCACACTTAGTTAGACATCCCTAGGGTAGGGCATGCTGCATGCTAACTCATATCATCATCGCTTTTCATCTCTTTTGCATGTATTTGAAAGATAAATCGAGTACCTCTTAAAGAAGAGAAACAAACGTCAAAGTGGAAACTCGAAATGAATTTCCAAGAAAAGGATTTCAAACACACCACTTTCTAGTGAAAGAGACGATAATAATAGAACCGTGCATAAAAGGGAAGAAGAAAATTAGTCTATCTATTCAGGCTCAGAAAGAGCGGAAGCCTTCATGGAACTCTCATTTGAAAAACTCCTATTTGTTCACTGCCGCATCGGAAGAACATGCCATCTTTGTTTGTTTATGTCTACTGCCATTTCGGAGGGACATCCCAGCATCACCGAGATTGCTTTCTGTCGTTTCGGGAAAGCAAAGTTTTTTGGATTCATTCAAAATCGCTTTGGAAGAATGGGTCGTTTGGAGGCTAGTTGACTTGTATGTTGCCGTTTCGAAAGGACGTCCTGATGCCACCTATTTGTTTTCTGCCGTTTCAGGAAAATAGGTTATTCAAATTCATCCGTTGCCGCTTTGGAGGAATGAATCGTTTAATAATTGGTTTGTTCGTTGCCGTTCAGAAAAGGTATGCCAGTGCTACTTATTTGTTTTCTACCGTTCTGGGGAAACAAGTTATTTGGATTTGCTTGCTGTCATTTCGGAAGAGCAAATCATCCAACAGGGAAGTAGAACAAAACTAGTGCTTATAGTCTTTGCTTTATTCTTGTTTCACAAGTATAAGCAAAGAAGGGTAGCAGTAATCACTAATTTTGTCCGGGTTGACCCGTTTTCTTTATTTTGCAATAATGGGCTTATATATGTATATACTATTAGGTGATAATAAAATGGGCTCATGTGTGTTATTGTATGAATATCAAGTAGGTATCATTGATGTGTGTTTATTATATGTATGGTTATTAACTGTTTAAACATGAACATATATGCATTTGTTTGTCAACCTTGCATGTGGTATACAATTGTATGTGTTATTAATATTGTTGCGTGTGATAAGTGCTACGCAATTGTGCAAGTATACACGTCGCAAGTAATAAAGTGATATGAGTATCGAGTATCGTCTCCACAGGGATTGGTTTGGGCCACTTTGCTTAAGTTACTGCACTGTGAAAAGTAAAAACACAATTAAAGGATTAAAGGAGTTTAACTAATAACTAAACTAGAAAGCAATAAAGTAAAAGAAAAGATGAGATCGATTGAGAGAGATAGGCTAGGTTATCGTGAGTTGAGGTGTGATAGCCGATTGGATTGTCTTGGTAAAAGAGTGCACGGGCAACTCGATGCCGTGGCGACTTGCACAACGGGGTTGCCTTGGCAACTAATTGATGGTTGCCCGGCGACTAGTTGGGCAACTACTTGGGCGATCGGGCAGCAACTTCAAGGTTCGGCGGAGCGTTCTTCAATGGTTTCTTCTTATCCCTAAGTCGAAACTCTAGCTACTTGTGCATGCCTTGATAATACATCCTGCGTGAATCAAGGGTGAACAACAACCAATCTTGCACTCCTCTTAGCCGTTGAAATCCTTAACTTATTCCTAAGCCGATTAATCTTCACCATCATTGGATTGAATAAAGATCATATTCATTCGTTTCTTGAATCTAACTCTCCCGATATTAGATAAATGGATGAAATCACGAGATCCTCTCCCAATTCACTCGCAAACAATAATAAGAATCAAGAATGAATAAACCTTGAAATAGAAAAGTACAAACTCTTATTACCTAAACAAAAACCAATAGTTTCTCACAACCACAAAACACAATAACCATAGCCGATCAAGTTAGTTCATGGTTGGGTTCAAAAGATATACAAAGAATAATCCCCAAACCATGAATCTAATAGAAGCAAAGAAGAAGAAGAAGTCGAAATTCCCCTAATGCTCTCTTGTCGAAATTTCCCCCTTGTTCTCTCTTTTTGGATTGTCGAAATCTCCTTGCTATTTATAGGGCTAGGCCAAAGTCCTTCTTTGAGGAGGAGTTTGAGTTGGAATTAAATTATCTTTAAAGAATATAATTCTTTATTATAATTTTATTCCTATTAGAACTTCTCCTATCTTCTTGGAATTTAATTCTTCTTTAATCTCTGCATGGCAATCAAATTCCTTTGGGCTTGGGCCTTGCTCCATGTCATCTTGGGCTTGTAAAGTCATTAATTTCGACATCCCTATTGCATTTTTTTTTTATTAAATGCCATGGCAACTGCTCATCAGCGTCTCCTTCATGCATTACCAACAACTAGCTCAACATTGCTTTGGCAAGTGATCCTACACATACACACAAAAAACACACCAAAGCATCTTTTTCCACAAAAATCACCAAGTTATGTAATCAAGCTCAACGGTGGAAAGAAACATGAATTAATGCATGAATGACTAATTATGCAACTATTATGAGCTTAAGTCTAACAATAATATGAGTAAAAAGGGTAATAAAAATAGTACTTTTGAACACTTATCAAATATGTTAGAATGTCTACTTGTTTTTATATCATCAAAGTCTAAATGTGAGTATGGGTATGTACATTGTATGTATTACTTACATGTATAAATGTATGTACTCATTATTACTTCAATATCTTAAATATTTAACTATGAATGTTGTATATTGCATATGTGATTATATGTACATATTATGTGTCTAGTATTGTTTGCATGTATATATGTTCGTGTATGTGTAATATGTATGCGTATATGTACATTATATGTTAGTATTATTATTATGTATTATTGTTATCTAAAAACAAAACAAACAGGTCACATATTAAAATTAAATCCCAAGTGTTTTTATAAAAGTCCAAGTCTATTACATCTTTAAAACCCAAAAATATAACAATACATCATATAAGCCCATTTCTGGCCCATGTCCAATACAATCAAAAAACCCTAAAATCTGATAACTCATCTTCTTTTTTGCAACCGCCCCAAATCTGACCGTTGGATCAGATTTGATCCAACGGTTCAGATTAAACTAGAATCGACCGTTCAGATCTGTCACTTGCACCACGTGCCGACGCCCCAACTTCCACCCGCGGCCGCTTCGCCTCCCATGCACAGCTGCCGATTCATCTCCCGGCCATGTAGCCTCGCCACAGGCAATCCCGTAACATCATTACAGACTTCCAACCGCTATGCAGGGCAAAAACAATGAAAAGAAAGGGTTAGCAGAACCTAATCCTAGACATCATCAGCCACATTAATTCAATTAAAGATTGCTTGCAAATATAAACAAAGATTAGAGATATAAGCAAGTAATCAGATTGTAATTTCTAGTTTCGGCATATTCAAGAATGAATGAGAAAGAAATTTTCTGAGATTTTTCCTTTTTCCATCTTTCTTTTCGAATAGAACCACAGCAAAGCAAAACAAGAAATTTTCAACCATTCATATTCTGTATATTATTACACTGAGCCTTTAAATTTGAATAGAAAAAAGCAAGAACAAAAAGAAAGGGGAAAGGTTTTCACCGTTCGGTAGTGACGTTTCACGGCGATCGGGGGCTCCAACCGACGATCCCAACGGTGAGGAGCTAGGTCTTGGCAAGGAGAATCACATACTCCGACTTTACGGCGATCCAACGGTCGCCGGAGGAGATCTGGTGAGAGGAAGCTGAAAGAGTTTCGGCCAATTTCGTGAGGAACGGTCGGCTATCTGGAGAATCAACGATGGTAGGAAGGAATAGGAGGTCGTGAGGCTCCGACTGTCGGTGGCGATGTGCTAAGCGGAGGATGAATAACGGCTAATCGGCGGACAAGCTTCGGGAGCTCTCCATCTCTCTCTACCGCGGCTTAAGGGGAAATAGAGGGGGGAATGAATTTAGGGTTATAACCCTTTTCTTTTTATTTAACTAATTATAACCGGTGGAACCGGTTCTATAACCGGCCAAAGCGTTCGTCCACTAGACCCGGCAACCTGACCCGGAGCATACCAGACCCATGAATCCGGCCCGCTTCAGATCCAATTCCAGCAGCCCAAATCAGTGGGCTTCGTACACCCTCATCTTATTTATTTGATTTCAGCCCATATATAGTCATTTTTTAGTATAACATGTTTTATATCCTCTCTTTTTTGTAGTATTTGTTATTAAATATCATATAATACGTGCACCTTATATATGTTACATAGTGTTTAGATTATACAAAAGATTTAATATTTAGTTTATATAACATATACTATTAATATATTTTTTCATTCAAATATGTGGCCCCTCTAATATTAATATATTTTTTAAAAGTTATAGTGTATGTTTTATAAGGTTTGTTTTTATATAATATGAAACATTTATAATATATAATATATAACTTGTTAACATAATATAGGATATATATATATATGTATATAATATTTATAAAATGTACCATACATAGTTTTTTTTCTTTATAAAATATAATATGTGTCTTATATAATATGAATTTCTTAAATACCGTATATGTCATATAAAGTTCCTAAATATATGGTTTTCTACAAATATAAATAATGTATTTTTAGTATAGTATATGTTTTTGAAATAAAATATTTATATTATTATAAACAAGATTTTTTTAAATGCTAGTTTTACATAATTTTATAAAAAGATTATAATATATATAATTTCCTTTTAATATAATACATAGTTTTTGAAGGTGTATATTATATATAGTTTTTTAAAAGGCTATAATATTTGAGGTTTTAAAGTTTGTAATATAATCTTAAATCATATTTTTGCAATATATGTATAAAAATGTTTTGGGCCCTTTGTTGTTGGGCTTAACTTTAGTGGGCCTTAGGGAAATAAGGCTTTAGATTAGATTAGACAAATTAACTTACTTAATCTAGATTGTGTTCATGTCTTATAGGGGGTACGATCCTGGAATTAAATTAGTCTTGGTTTTTTAGAGCCTTAGTTAGATTAGAGTTCGAATTAATTTAGTGAATTTAAAGTTATCCTTGGCTTATTGGGGTAAATGTTAAATTCATGAAATTAATTGAACATTTTTTAATTACTCTAGGGGAAAAATAAATTTTTAAGTTTAACTTAGCATTAAATTACAAATTAGTCACCATAAATTGGGTTTCTTAATCTTTTATGGATAAATATATTAAATTGGGCATTCCTTTTAAATGTTTACATTCATGCCATTGATTGTCATACTTTAATTGGCATCCATATAATCTTTAATCTTAATTGCATCTCTAATCAATCTAAATCATAAAGGGGAGGTATTTACTAATTCAAACATTTGTGTCATAACAGTCCGAGCTTAAAGGATGTTGACCAAATATTCGAATTAATCCTTACCATCCCGAGGTAAATGGATTAAAAATTAACAAAATCATCACATCATACTTAAATGTTTGCATCATGCATAAAGATGACGTACGGGGGTCGAACCATAAATTAACACGGTAGTTAGGCTTATTCGATGTCAGTTTAATCTATGGTCCGGCATATCATCATCCTTATTAATTAAATGTCTAATTAATTCGAGTCCATCAATTTTATAAAGCCCGTGCAATCGAGGTTAATTTTCATCTAAGAATTCTGAATTAAATTCAATATAAATCTCAATGAATTTCATTCTTTTAAAAGTAATAAATTTTTTGGTACCGATCTCTGGGCGTGATGAGGGTGCTAATCTTTCCCCACACGTAACCAACTCCCGGACCCTTTCGCAATGAATCTCTGGTTTCTCATGGTGTCTGACTTACCTTACCCAAGTCGCCGGTGGCGACTCCAAGATTTCATCGCTTTTAAGAATTTAAGGTTTTCAAAAAAATCCCCAATCTTCCAAAAGATTTTCATTGATGGTTTAGGGGGTAATTAGTAGTCGACTTTTTTTTTCTAAACAAACACCCTTATCGCAACAATTATTTTTTTAAAAGGAAATAAAAAGGTCGCTACACTACCACTCACGTCTGGATGCATCTAGCTTCGAACACGAAGGTAATGGCTACAAGGCATATGTCCTAAAAATGAACCATTCTTGGAAGAGTATGCACAAGGTTGAGGTCTATGAAAATGACTCACCATTTGCTCTAGGCTATGATCAGTGGAGACTCAGCCGGGCTAATGATACTATTTCTCGTGCAAACTGAGAAATTGTTCGACCTATGGAGGAACATATGAGGAATGCTCATTCTGACCAAGAGAAAGCTAGAAGGGCCCATAGGAGAGAAGTGCGTGCCTTGGAAAAGCGTATCTCTGACATTGAAGCTGCAAACTATCTAGCTTCGGCTGACGTAGACAAATACAAACATCGAGAGAGGGAAATTCTAAAAGATAAGAATGTACTAGAAGATGAACATGAAGACTTGAGGAAGGATTGGGTGAAGTTGAAGCAAAATTTACGAAGGAATGGTTTGGGCACCACCGCCAAAAACTTGCGATTAAACTCGTAAAAGCAAAGAAGAAAACTGATAGCTATGCTCGGAAGTACGAAGCTAGCCAGAAACAGGTTGAGAAAAAGACTAAAGAATTAGAAATTGTCACTCAAAAGTTAACTCTTAGCCAAGACCAGATTCAGGACCTAGCGGCCCAGCTAGCACAGTTGGGGTTAGCTCACCAAGCCAGTCAAGGCCTGACTGAACAGAAGATAGAAGAAATGAATGCAATAGCTCGAGAATTAACTATCAGTCAAGCTCAAAACCAAGGATTAATGTCTCAGAATGAGGAACTTGAAGCTTTGGTGATATAGTTAGAAGGACTTCTACATGGATATCACAACCAAGACACTGTTATTGCTCTAAATCTTACTCAAAACGAGAATGAGTTACTGAAAGCAAGGAGTGGATGTTATGGATGTTATGGTGCAAGCGCAAGGAATTGCTCAATATATCTAAGGCTTGGCAAGGGAAGCAGTCGAGCTGTACACACGTGTTAGTCCAGGAACAGAGTTAGGATCCCGAATTTGCACCCTACTTCGTGAAGTTGAGGCCTTAAGAATAGAAGCTAGCCGCTATTTGTAACTTGTTATGTTAACCTTTTGTAATCAGACCTCTTCTTCGAATGAAAGTCTTTCTAAGGACTATTTAAGAATCAACACCTTCATTACATTCATTCTGACGCATTATTGCTTTTAAATTATTCGTATACATTATACATTGCATTTAATTATTAAAACAATAAAATTAATTGTGGAAAATATCATAGCAGAGAACTTAAACTGCAATCATTCCTCACTGATACAGTATCCGTCTACAAGTAAATATAATGGAGGATAGGGTCGCTAATTTAGAACAGGGTCAGAGAGACCTCCAGACCTATTTCGGTTGAGCGAACAAAGCATCACTGATCAGATCACTAAGTCACAAGCTGAGATTATGGCTCAAATAGCAGCGTTGCTTGAAAGAAGAATTGGTAAGGAAAAAGTTACTGATAGTACTGTTGAAGAGCCAGAGGAGATTGCATCTCACGCTTGGGTTCAACTAGGGACACCTGCTCCTGAGAGAAGAATATACATCAACATTGCTAAGGTATTGGCAGCCCGCCAAGTGGGGGTGTCTACGGGTCAGCCCATTGATATGGAGAAAGTCCACGAGGATGAAGTGCCAGACTTGAATGTGATAGAAAGGATTAGAGCAGAAATGGAGAAGAAATAAGAAGAAAGGTTTCGCTTCTTCGAGGAAAGATTTAAGTCTATGCAAGGGGCAAGCGAGCAGGAGAACGAGGCCAATGACTTGAGCCTCGTAGCGGATCTAATTCTCCCACCAAAATTCAAAGCACCGAATTTTGATAAATATGACGGGACTACTTGCCCCTCCGCCCATATAACTATGTACTACAAAAAATGGCGGTCTTTGTAAAGGATGAGAAGTTACTAATTCATTGCTTCCAAAGATAGCTTAACCGAGTCAGCTATTCGAAGGTATGCCCAGCTTACTCAGGTTAATATCAAGTCATGGAAGGATCTTTCAAGAGCCTTCATCGAACAATACAAACACGTGTTAGACATGACCCCGAACCAAATTATACTAGAAAGAATAAAGTAGAGGTCAAACGAAAGTCTACGTCAATATGCCCAAAGATGGCGTGATATTGCTACCCAAATTCAGCCACCCATTCCCGAACATGAGATTACACCTATGTTCGTGAACACTTTAAGAGGTGCATTGTTTGACTGTTTGATAAATAATACCACCCAAACTTTTGCCGACCTGGTGAGGACATGAGAATCGATTGAAGTAGCAATTAAAAGGGGAGTGATTGACAGTGGAGAGAACTCTTGAAAAAATTACAAAAAGAAGGATAACAAGGTGAACACCACAAGCACCTATTGTGTCCCAACAAACATTACCATCTCACAACCACAAGCTTTGACTGGAAATTTACAAAACTCGAGTAAGAAGGAAGATAGAGCTCCTAATAAGGAAAATGAGAAGATGCCATTCACTCCTTTACTAGTTGTAGCGATGTCTTTTTTTTCTTCTATCGCTAAAAAACGAGGTTTTCGACGTGTTTGTGATTTTTTGGATATAAAATATTTATTCTGTGGGGTTTTGAAAATATCATATGTTATTAAAAATTGGAGTCGCCACCGGCCACTTAGGTAGGCCGGACACCATAAAACCAGAGATTTAAAATTTATTGGGTTCGGGAGTCGGTTACGGATGGGGAAGGATTAGCACCCCCACACCGCCCAAAATTGGTACTTTAATAATTACCGCTTTATTAATATTGGATTTTCCGGGTTAAAGTGACGATTAGTTTAAAATTCGGTCATAATTGCGAATAAATTTTAAGGGCCCCGTTATCCGAGAGTAAACGCCCAACCACTATCACTACGCCTGATACTGGCCCCGTTTACACTCGGATAAAAGGGCACCGCATTGACAATTTATACCTCGATATACAATCTTAGTAGCAAAATATAAAACATGGCAAATAATTTAAATACAATAAATATTAACATGGCATAATACTAATCTAACATAAATAAAATACGTAATTAAAACTCATCTATACATATCAAGCTTAATAGTAGATAAAGACAAATTTGACATGTCACAATAACTAGGCATGAATAAATATGTGTGTGGACAAAAACATATATTTCAAGAAGACACACATATTGGAAATAAAACACATTTCAACACATATAGAGCAATATATTATACATAAAAGAAATTACACTAACACGTAACCTAAAAAGCCGAGAGAACATACAATACATACAAAAATACAAAACATGCCGTGTACGAGCCAACTAGAACATAACATGCTTAATACGAATAACCGAACAAAAAGATACATAACCATCATAAACTTAACACCCATATACATGTAAACATAAAAATACAAGGCATATACGAGGGATATATAATAAGGCAAAAGGCTACATCACCATACACGATTATAATGTGAACATAAATATTTACATGGAAACATGACTGAAATGAAAAGAAATAAACATTAGTGGCAGAAATTAAAGGACAATAATATGCAATTTAAGGACGAAAATGCAAACAAGACCGAACTTGAAAGGACTGAAACTGTAATTGGACCAAGGGGCAGACCCGAAATGAAAAATTCAAAAACGCGGGATGGTTAAAGGGGTAATTTTACCATTTAAAAACTGATTCGGTGTAATTTAGGGACTGGATTGCAAGATTTTGAAATATAAGGGGGACTGGAATTGTAAATATACCATGCGGCAAGACAGAAACGAAAATGTTGAAAGCGCGGGGGATTTATTACATAATTTCTCCATTTCACGAAATAATAACGCCTATAAATCCCCCCTTTTTTGGCCGGGACCAAATTTTCATCCTTTCGTTCATTTTTTCAGTTTTATAACAAGCCCCTCTCTCTCATTTTCTCTCAACTTTCCCTGATGAACCCAGAATCCGGCGGCCGTCATTGTCTCTTCTCACGCCGGCGCCGCCGCTAACGGCCGTGAGCCCTAAAAATACACCAAAATAACCCTTACCTTATCCTCGACACGAATCCGAACTTGGATTTAGAGAAAAAGTCTTTATACAGCCTAGATCTAAGAAATACGAAACGAAACAAACACTTTTTTTTGTATTCAACCCCAAAACAAAACCAAAAGGACCTCTCACTCATTTCAGTTCACCATATCCGGCCTGGGAAGGCTGAAGAGGCTTGTTACTGGTAAAGGGGAGATCCACAGACGACGATGGTAACGACTTCTGAATCTCTCTTTTTCTTACTTACTATGTATTTTTTTGTATGCATGCAACAAAGTAAGAAAAGAGACGAGTATTACCACTGAAGACTTTTTTGTATTTTTTCTTTCGATTCCAACTTGGCTGTTCTCTTACAAAATGTTTGTTTCATACATATATGCCTGTCTTTTGGTTTGGTACAAATAATATAATATCCTTTTTTCAGATCTGGACTGATTACTGACATAATATTTCTTTTCTTGTGTTTTGAGATGTCTGAGCGCGGTGGTTGAAGATCGGCATGGTGAAGCATGGTGGCGGTGTGGGGGTTCTGTCTTCGGCCAGAGGCGTTCTCGACCGTTAGATCCGAGGACAGACAGTGAGTGTCACCGACATCGAAGCTCAAGCTTGTCAGGAAAAAGTAAGAGAATCATGAAAATAAGAGTACTACAAGGTAAAAACCTAAAAAGGTGCCTAAAAAGGGAGAACAAGAGAGAGAAAAAAGGAGAAAATAGAAAAAAAAAAAAAAAAAGAAGAAAAAGAAGAAAAGAAAGCCAAAATGAAAACCTGAAAATGAGCTTTATAGCAAAATGTCAGAAGCTCGAAAGGATTGAGCTAAAGTGATTGAACTCGAACGTGAGATGGGATACCGCCGCTACAAGGAGCCAAAAGAGTGAACAAGCCAGTAGGAGACTGAGATTGATTGATCAGAAAAGTAAAAATGGCCGAGCAATCTAAAACAATTTGCTAGCCAAGCACCATATGTAGTTAGACATCTCTAAGATAGAAGCATGCTAACTCGTACCATTAAAACATATTGCCTATTTTCTTGATAGGAACTCAAGAAATCAGCAAAAGACCGGATGTTTCACTTCACATCCAGGGAAGTAGATCTCAGGCAATGAACTTTTTTTTCATACTAACACAGCAAGAAATCAGGGCATTGTCTCAATATTTTTCAAGTTTTAGCCTTTTGGAAAACAATGGAAAAGTTTCCTGGTACTCTTGACGTAAGAAAACGGGATGCTATTTCAGAGTAAAATGTTCATTAAAGGAAGAACTCAGAGCTCCAGGATTTCAAAGCCGAAGGTTCTATATAGGAAAAACCCGAAGCTCCAAGACTTCAAAGCGAGAAGTTTTATATAGGGAAAACTTGTAGCTTCAGGATTTCAGGGCGAGAAGTTCTATATAGGAAGAACTTGTAGCTCGAATGATCCACCCAGAGGAAGCAAAAGGTTCTATATAGGAATAACCTGAAGCTCTAGGATTTTAAAGCCGACGGTTTTATATAGAAAGAACTCGAAACTTTAAGACTTCAAAGCGAAGAGTTTTATATAGGAAAAACTCGTAGCTTTAGGATTTTATGGTGAGAAGTTCTATATAGGGAGAACTTGTAGCTCAAAGGATCCACTTAGAGGAAGCGAAAGGTTCTATGTAGGAAGAACTCGTAGCTCCAATACTTCAAAGTGAAGAGTTCTATATAGAAATGACTCATAGCTTCAAGATTTCAAGGCAATAACTTCAAGATTTTAAAGCCCACGTCCCACGCGTCACCATTTGGAGCTGCAACGCCATCGCCCATCCATCACCAAAATTGTCTATCTTCGAACGACCTCAATCGTTAGATCAAATCTAATCTAACAGCCCAAATCCCATCTGGCCGATAGACTCTTCACCTTCTCTTTAACCGATGACCGTCGCGTGTCATCATCAACGGCTCTCCTTGCCACCGTACAACCACCAGATCTCTCTCAATTTGCAAAAATAGTAAAAAATAATGGGGATATCAGAACCCAAATCATCTACAGTCTTTGCATTTATTTTTTATTCTTATAAAGAAAATAAATCAGATATATATAATGTAAAGAAACCTTGTGTAATCAGTTTTTACAAATCAATCCAAAAAAAAAAAGATTTCAGAAGGTATTCTTTCCCTCCTATCTATTTTACTTTTGCATATCATAAACACAAAAAAGAATAAAGTGAGGGCCTTTACCATTTCGCCGCTTCGACTCCCGGCCGTCCTAGGGCTTCTGAGGATGGACGAGCTGCCTAACGGTAACAATCCCTCGGTCTTTAGGGCCAATGAGGGTGAACCAGAAGGTGAGGGGGCCTAAGATGGTTACGGTTTTTTTTAAATACGAGGGGTTTGGGTGCTTATTTATCAAAACAAGGGTAGATTTAGGGTTAAAAAGATAAAAAGGGTTTGAAAAGATGGTTTTTGTTTGATTTTTAAACTCACTGGCCACCGACAAACGGAGGCCGACGACGGGGCACGACGGTTGACATGGCAGGAGGCGCTGGAGTCTGGGTTTAATCCCAAATCCTCAGAGGATTTTAAGGGACTTTTGAAGTGGTTAAAAAAAGGGGAAATGCTTTTTTGGCTTAAACATGTGTTATATACTCGGTTCAAATTCTAAATGGGTTATTCGCAACATAAGGACCTCTACCCCAAAATAATAACCCACCAGGTCCTTCAGCCTTTTTTAATCACGCCTCCAGACCCTCACAGATTTCCAAATTTCTCAATTTGGTCCCTATTCCAATGTTAATTCGAGTCTTAGTGGCCAAATACCCATCTTAGTCCCGAAAATTTGTTTCGCTTTTTCAATTGAACCCCCAGGTCCAGTGATGTATTTACATATTTAGTCCATATTTAACCATGCATATTTAATTTCATCTGCTAATTTAATTCCTTTAATTTCATTCCTTTATTTTGTATATTTTGTTCATACATTTATTTAATAAAATTTGCCAATTTTATTTACTCTTTGTTGCTTATTTTTTTGTTTTAATATTTATGAATTCTGTACATATTAAGTATATATGTATAATTTAATATGTATTATGTAACATGAGTATATTATTATATCCTTACATGCGTATAATATGTAATATGCTAGTCTTATGCTAGACAACCGTACGGCCTTAGCTGATTTCTCGGTTGAAAACTGGGCTAAATCACTTGAAAAACTTCTAAGTAGGAATACTTAGAAACCGCTGTGAAACAAAAGAAAGGCGATGGTAAAAGAACAAGAGAAAATGAGCGAATACTGAGTTGTATTACTCTGGGTAAAAGCTTACAAACTGAAGTAAGTGATGAATCAATGAATGATGAAATGACCTGGGTTGAGCCTCATTTTATAGTGAGAGCTCAGTACAATCAACGGTCAAGATTACAATGGATCAATAGTTCAGATGAGAGCCTATCCTATCTTCAACATTTGAATTTCAAATAAGAGATAAAGTGGGAATTATCTTTACAAATAAGCACAAAAATGATAAGTAAGATGCCTTATCGGATTTCACCATGGTAAATACTTTGCTTGCTCATTTCACCATAGTAAAAGGCCAGCTTTCTTGGGCCATTTGGCAAGCCCAAAATGCTGTAGAGATAGGCTTGGGCTGCCATGGTCGCCCTAAACCCCCACTAGTTCTAGCGATGCCCTCGTCGCACGGCTAGAATGGTATTGGTCGATTTGCTCCAGGAACTGCAATAAGGCATCGGCGGGTTCCCAACTCATCTCGCACTCGGGAAGACCCTTCCATTGAACAAGGTACTCATGCCTTGGTCTATTTCCCACTTGACGAATGGCTCTCTCTGAATGAGTCGCTTCTACCTCTTTCTCGTATGAGACCTTTACTCTGACTGGCACTCGGTATGATTTGCCTCGATCTGGATCATCCTCATCATGGTCATATGCCTTCAACAAACTCACATGAAACAACGGATGAGCTCGGATGGTCGGCGGTAACTCTAGTCGATAGGCCATGGTGCCTACCCACTTCACAACTTTGAATGGCCCCTCATATCGTCGCACAAGCCTCTTTTGATTTGGGTTGTGCAAGATCGAAGTCAGTTTGGCAAGGACTAGATCACCAACCTCAAAGTACACATCACGACACTTTCGATCTGCCCACTTCTTGGTCCGCTTTCCCGCCTTGCGCAAGCATGCACGGGCTAAGTCATAAAGCTCATGCACTCCTTGGCAAAATGATAGGCTGCTGGACTCGGCCCTCGGTACCCGGTCACAACCGCGTTCAGTGTAAGCGGATGCTGCCCGGTTATAATCTTGAACGGACTCTGGTTTGTTGCCTCGCTCCGCTGCAAGCTGTAAGAGAACTGGGCTACATCTAACAGCTTCGGCCAGTCACGTTGATTAGCACTCACATAGTGCCTCAAGTAGATCTCAACGACTGCATTCACTCTCTTGGTTTGCCCATCAGTCTGAGGGTGGACACTCGCCGAGAATTTCAAGTTTGAGCCCAACAACTTGAATAACTCTGTCTAAAACCTCCCCGTGAACCTCGCGTCTCGATCACTGATAATCGATTGTGGAATATCCCAGTACTTCACCACGTGCTTGAGAAAAATCCTAGCTGCCTCCTCGGCTGGATACACCTTGGGTGCTGTGATAAATGTCGCATACTTGGAAAATCTGTCTACGACCACCATAATACTAGACTTTCCGTCAACAACTGGCAAACCGACTATAAAATCCATGGAAACACTTACCCATGGTTTCTCCAGAATTGGCAAAGGCTGTAACAACCCCGATGGACTCTCCTGCTCGATCTTGTCTTGCTGGCACACAAGGCAAGTCTTTACATAGGCTTCGACATCACTGCCCATGTGTGGCCAATAATAGTGCTCCGCCATCAAGGCCAATGTCCGGTGCATCCCCGAATGTCCCGCCCACTTGTAATCATAGCATTCCATCATGAGCTCCTTTCGGATTCCATCAAACTGAGGCACAAAGAGGCAACGTCCACGAACAAAAAACAAGTCTCCCTCTATCCAAAACCTTCGGGTTTTGCCCTCCTTGGCAAGTTCGATCAATGACTTGTCTGTTGGGTCATGTGTCAATCCCTCTTTGATGCGCTCCAGCATCGGTCCCTCTGGCAAACTCGCAAACTCCATGATATACCTCCGGCTTAGGGCATCGGCCATGGAATTCATCTTCCCTAGTTTGTGCTCCAAAGTAACATCGAACTCGGCAAGAAACTCCTGCCAACAAGTTTGCTTCGAGGATAACTTCTTCTGATTCAAGAAGTAACTATTGGCAACATTGTCTGTGTACACCACGAACTTGGACCCAAGCACATAGTATCTCTATGTGTGTAGACAATGCACCACCACGGTCATCTTCTTCTCATGGACCGTGTATCTCCGCTCGGTCTTATTGAGCTTCCAGCTTTTATATGAAATCGGATGTCCCTCTTGTATTAGGATCCCACCAATGGCAATGTCGGATGCATCAGTGTGAACTTCGAAAGGTTTGGTGTAATCTGGAAACACCAAGATAGGCTCACTCACCATGGCGAGCTTGATCTCATCAAAGGCTTTCTGGCAATTCGATCCCTAATCCCATGCCTTATCCTTCTTCAGCAAGTCGGTCAATGGTGCGGCAATTTTGGAGTAGCTTTTGACAAACCTCCGATAGTAATTTGCCAACCCTAGGAAAGATCTCAGCTCGGTTACCTTAGTTGGCGCATCCCATTCTTCAATGGCTCGAACCTTCTCCTTGTCCATTCGGATCATGCCTCCTCCAACAATGTGGCCAAGGAAAGGAACCTCTTGCTGGGCAAATGAGCACTTCTCTTTCTTGATATACAACTCATTTTCCCGCAAGACTTTGAACACCTTTCGCAAGTGTTCGACATGCTCCTCCAATTTCTTACTATAGATGACGATGTCATCGAGGTAGACTACAACAAACTTGTCCAGGAACGGTTGTAGCACCTTGTTCATCAGGGTACAGAAAGTAGCTGGAGCATTTGTGAGGCCAAAAGGCAGCACAAGATACTCGAAAGAACCATACCTCGTCACGCAAGCTGTCTTCGGCTCATCACCCTTGGCTATTCTGACTTGGTAGTAGCTCGATCGCAAGTCCAACTTGGTGAACCACCTTGCACCACCAAGCTGGTCGAACAAGTCCGCAATGAGAGGAATCAGATACTTGTTCTTCACTGTGAGCTTATTCAAAGCCATGTAGTCGATGCACATCCGTAGGGACTCGTCGTGCTTCTTCTAGAACAGCACCGGTGCACCGTAGGGTATCTTTGATGGGCGAATGTAACCAGGATCTAGGAGATCGTTCAACTGTCTGCGCATCTCCTCTAACTCAGGCGCGGCTAGCCGGTAAGGGGCTCGAGCGGGGGGCTCCGCACCTGGCACAAGCTCAATCTTGTGATCAACATCCCTCTTTGGAGGTAACTTCTTTGGCAACTCTGCAAGCATCATATCTTCAAATTCTACCAAGACTCGTCCCACCTCATCAGGGACTCCCTCGGTTGCGACAGGCTCATCGCACACCAAGGCTGCCAGGAAAGTCGGCTCCTCCTTGCACATCGCCTTTGAAAACTGGATTACAGATAGAACTTTTGCACCTACTCCTGACCCTCGGCTCACTGAAACCATGCATTGATGCTTCGGATCTAGAATACACAGATAATCCGCAAAAAGAATAGGGAAAGTGTTGATCCGGTCTAGAAAACTTAACCCAAGTACAAAATCAAAGTCATCGAGTGGGATTACCTTGACGGCTTCCTTACCGGTTCAACCTTCAATGTCAAGTTGAACTCCCTTTGCGACTCCCGCAATCAGTACTTCCTTGGCATTCACTATTTTGATAGATCCACTAGACTTCTCGATAGTAAGGCCAAGTTTCTCGGCAGTTTGCTCGGACATGAACAGTTCAGAGGCACCAGTGTCAACTAGTGTACTCAACTTCTGGCCAGCAATAGTGATGTTGACGAACATCAACCCATTCTTCTTTCGACCCTTCTTAACCTCCATTGTACTAATGATGGAGCCAAGCTTCAGAGCCTCGCTAGTCTCGCCATCAGCTGTCTCCTTGACGGTAACGATTTTGCTCTTTTTGGGACAATCCCTGGCAATATGCCCTTCTTTGTGGCAATGGAAGCACTTGCCATGCTACTTATCCCTCGAATCTACATGTTTCCCATTCGAAGGCTTACTCCCGCCACTCGAATTTTTGTCGGATCGACTTGGCTTCTCCTTGTCTCCACCATGACCTTTGTACTTTGGTTTTGGTTTGGAGGAGTCAGGTTTCTCATGCCCAACCTCAATGATAGACTCGGCAGCAGTCAAGGCAGCAAATAGCTTGGTCACTCCCCGTCGCTGCAACTCCATCTTCGCCCATGGTAGCAACCCATCCATAAAGGTGAAAAACACATCCTCTTCACTCAAACGTAGGACCTGCAAACTCAACTCCATGAACTTTTGGACATAGTCCCTCAAAGACTTGGCATTTTCTTGCCTGAGTCGCCTCAGCTTTGACCGTACCTCATCTTCAGCATACGGAGGATAGAACTGTTCCTTGAACTCTTCTTGGAACTCCTTCCAAGTCTCGATGGCAGTGTTCCCACGCTTCACATCTTCGTACCTACGTCGCCACTACGTTTGTGCAAGATCAATTAAGTAAATACTTGAATGCTTACCTTCTTAGCATCTTCCTCGATGCCCACGGCTTTGAAGTATTGCTCCATTCCCCAAAGGAAATTCTCCACTTCCTAGGCAGACCTCGTCCCCTTGAACTTTTCTAGTTTGGGGATATCTCCCGAGGTTCTAGGCGTTGCAATAGTCGCACTGTTCGCAATCGCAGCTTTCAACTTCCTTCTTCAGTTCATCTTTCTCGAACTTGGAACTCTTTGCCTTGAGCTCCTCAACCTCATCCCTTAGAGCAACCACCATGGCCTGTAAGGCATCGCCACGCTTAGACATCTTCACATCCATCCCATTAAGAGCCTCATGAACATCATCCTGAATTCCCTCTAAGGACTCGAGCTTTTTGAAATCCAACGAACTCAGCTTCTCAACGTCCATAAACTCCAACGGTTCCAACGTTGCCTTGGCCTCCGCCATGGATTCTTCAAGCTTGGTAACCATTCCTTGGATCGATGTGATCATGTCATTCGACGAACCCCTCTTGGATTTGTCGACTGTGGCCTCTGAACCCTTCTTCACTGTAGTGTTCTCTCCATCACGTGCCATTTCGAATCAACAGCTTCTCAGCAAAACCTTGCTCTGATACCACTTGACACGGGGCTAGTCTTCTGCTAGACAGCCGTGCGGCCTTAGCTGCTTTCTCGGTTGAAAACTGGGCTAAGTCACCTGAAAAACTCCTAAGTAGGAATACTTAGAAACCGCTACGAAACAAAAAGAAAGACGATGGCAAAAGAACAAGAGAAAATGAGTGAATACTGAGTTGTATTACTCTGGATAAAAGCTTACAAACTGAAGTAAGTGATGAATGAATGAATGATGAAATGACCTGGGTTGAGCCTCCTTTTATAGTGAGAGCTCAGTACAATCAACGGTCAAGATTACAATGGATCAATGGTCCAGATAAGAGCCTATCCTATCTTCAACATTTGAATTTCAAATAAGAGATAAAGTGTGAATTATTTTTACAAATAAGCACAAAAATGATAAGTAAGATGTCTTATCGGATTTCACCATGGTAAATACTCTGCTTGCTCATTTCACCATGGTAAAAGACCAGCTTTCTTGGGCCATTTGGCAAGCCCAAAATACTGTAGAGATAAGCTTGTGCTGTCATGGTTACACTTGTCTCGGTCGCGGGCTTGCGGTCCGTGACACTTAGTTTATGTTAGTTATATTAATGACAAAAAAATATGATGCTAATAATGTTATGATTTTAATATATGTACATATATAGTATATAATATAGTTTATATTATTAATCTATATTTTTAGGTTATTATTGAAACTCAACTCTTCCTTTACATGCATATATGTGACTCTCTCTTTTTTATTCCTGTCACCAGTAATATTTTGTACTCATACATGATTAATTGACATGTTTAATTTATTTCTTTGTTTTATTTTAGTACTTGAGGTCCTGATATTCTAGTAGGAGTGTCCTTCTGAGTATTCGGGCGTCATCTCCTTTGGTATCGTGGGTTGCGGGTTAGGTTGTTCAATTCGTATGACCATGCATTCATGCATCTTAGGATTATTAATTAAGTTAGGTCGAATTTTAAATTTTTCTTAATAAATATGATACAAACCCTTACGTACCGATTTCCGAGCTTGGTGAGAGTGTGAACCCTTCCTTATTAGCAACCGACTCCCGAACCTTTTAAAATCTCTGGTTTTATTTTTCGGTATCCGGTCTATCTAATCCAAGTGACTGGTGATGACTCTAATTTTATTTATTTTAAAATACAATTTTTTAAGAAAAACCCAAAAATAAAATTTTCAGAAAAAATGAATAATCGGATTTTCCGGTCGCTACAAGGGCCAAGCCAAGTAGGCAAATTTTATAACAGGACTAGAAGTAATATGTCATCAAGAGCAAAGAAGAGATTTTTATGTACAAACTTTACTGGTTCCATTCATCCATTATTTACTTGTTTCTCTGTTTCCTTTTACATACAGAACAACAGGAGCATTTTCTCCAGACATTTACATTCACTTACTTTCTTGTTATTTTGTGGCTGGCTACTACACTAATAGGTGACATCTTTTCTTCGCTGTCTTCCAACTTTATTATTGTATCGGCAACTTATTCTGCGGCTACAACATCACCATTCATTCGGAAGCCCGTTCCGAGTCCAAGCCGCATACCCTCCGGCAATGTCGGTGACCGCAGTAAAGCCCTGCGAAAACAACCAATGATAGAAGTTGTAATTAGCTTCTATCCATCTTCAACATCGGAAAAGTATTTGAATTAACTTGTTAGTTCAAAAGGTTAGCCCATGTAAACAAAGTTATTGAGTAACTCAAAGATTCAAAATCTATATGATGGCTGTTTGTAACCATGTCAAAAAATCTGAAGAATAATAAGTTGATGTGTATGCTTACAGCAGCTAGAAGATCAGTGGCAGCCATTAGAGACCGTTTCCCAAGTTGGCACCCCTGTGTAACCACACAACTTTATCATTAAAATGGTAATGGTGTTCTAAAAGGAAAGGTTTGAGTTCAATTGGAAACAAAAACCCACAACAATAATTTCATCGTATTTCCCAAAATGTGCTGATACTTCCGCCATAAAACTGTGGTTATTTGCCATTCCTGAAAGCAAAATCAAAACTTTAGAAAATTTTTTGCTAAATATCAATTGCAAAGCAAAGAAAATTTCACCAACCCAACCTGATCCTAGTCTATACATGTAAGGGATGTTAATGGCTCCAGGAACATGCCCTGCACTGAACTCTTCAGGAGTCCTACAAAAAATAAAGAAAGAAATTAAAGCCCTTGCTTTATAATACTTTGAATTCTTTAAGATTCAAACAAAACAGAAAAAAAAAACAAATTACCTGACATCCAAATATCGATGCCCAGCTTGATGAAGCTCGTGTGCTACTCTCACCGGAACAGAAGTCGGAACTCCTTTCACCTGCACATTTCCTCTGAGAGCCGCCTTTGTGCTTCACAGTTCACATACATAAACATACAACAATACTCAAATAGCTGCCAAAAAGCAAAGGAAAATGAAAATAGAGACTCGTTTCGTAGGGTGTCCGTACCAGAAGCTCGTTTTTTTGCGGAAGACAGCAATTCGACATGTCTGCGGATTTACAGGTACTGAGAACAGGCCCTTGGGGTGGGCATGTTGAGGCAAAAGAGCTGAAGGGAGGGAAGAGAGGGAGAAGGAAGAGGAAGAAGAAGAAGAAAGAAACGGTGTCGCTTCCATGGTTGATTGGTTTTCCTCGGGGAAATTGGTAATGAATGAAGAATGGGGTGGTGGGAGATGTTTCTGGTTCAAGTTTTTAAAAGGAAAAAAAGAGGAGAATCAATGCCACGAAAGCATTGACGGTTGAGTAATTGGTTTTGGATAAAGACAAAGATAGGGAAAGAAGATGACGTAGACCGACATCTGCATTTGCATGGATAAGTTTGAAACCGTCAGAAGGGGTGGGGGTTCATGTTATCCGCTGCACATTTCTCCACGTCTGGCAGAGCTGTTATACACGTGGGAATATCAACAAAATATCCTTCAAACCAATTTTCCCAAACTCCAACCAACGCCTATTCTCGTATCTATCTCATTGGCTCAAAAGTCGCACCACAGCGCCGTCTCTGAGGATGGGCTATAAGGACGGTAGTTCAGAGCCCACATTTATTTTTTTATTAAAAATATTTAATTTTAATAATACTTTAATTTTTTTAATATTTATTATTAAAGTTTAATTTTTATAATATTTTTTATTAAAAGTCAATTATTATGATTTAATTTTTTTAATATTTGTTATTACTGATTTGTTTTTTTAATATTTATTATTAGTATATTTTTAAAATTAATTTTTTTAATATTTGTACAAATTGCAATGCTTGTTATTATGTGTTTTATTTTTTAATATTTGTTACTAGTTTCTACTCTTAAAATGTAATTTTTTAATATTTGTTAATAAGTACATACTATTAAAATTTTAAATTTTTCCATTACTTGTTATTAGAATTGTGACTTTTTTTTTTCTAATAATTGTTATTAGGAGCCTATTCTTAAAATTTATTTTTTCGATATTTAATATAATAGGCCTAATTTTTAGATTCACCTGTAGGCTACTAAAATCTCAGGAATGTGCCTGTCTAGCCATTCTCGGTTCAAACTCCCCAACCCCTATGTAGGGATGGACATTCGATCAAGTCGATTAAAACAAATTTGAGTTATCAAGTTGAAGAGCCATACTTTATAAATCAAACTTTATTTGAAATTTGAGTCAAGTCGAGTTGTTTAAGATTCTATTCAAATTTAATTGTAAGTGTATATAATGTTATGTTACTAAATAGTTTTAATTTACACTTTATTTGAAATTTGAGATTCTATTCAAATTGAATTGAAAGACTGAACTCGGACTTAAAAACTAATCCTCTAATTATTAAAAATTTTGAATTATTCGAGTTTTAATATTATAATACAAATATTACTTTAAATTTCTTAACCGAGTATTTTCGCATTGAATCGAGTTGAATAATTTATTTCTTCTAGTCGAGTCTAGTTTTGCACATCCTAAACCCGGCATCTTGTGATTACTTCTTCACTTTCTCCCAAAACTGAAATGTGTTTATTATGAACGACTATTTTGAGAATCCGATGATTTTCTGTGGATTAATTTTGGGACATTTTAGTTTCAACTGATTTAGGGTAATCAGTAGATTCACTTAAAAAATCGAAAACTGGTTTAGTTGATCTTTTAAAAGTGAAAATGATAAATCAAATCATTTTTTTAAATCTTCATAATCAAACCGAGTTAAGTCGATCAGTTTTATTGATTAATCTATTTAACCAAATGAAAGGAACATTAATGGGTTTTTGGTTAAATGTTAATTGGAGAGTGGAGAATGATGTAATTTGTATTGTCGTAAACGAACCGAACGTTCAACGAATCATTTAGCAAGAAGTTCGTTTATTTATTAAATGAACGAATATAAACAAAATTTTTTGTTCGTTTAATTAAATGAACAAACACAAACAAATAATTCATTCGTTTATTTAGTTTGTAACATTCGATAATCTATTCGTTTAAATATATTCACATATATTTATTTGTTACGACTAAGAATATATCCGCAGCAGCAGCATTGGATCCACGTTCCACTGGACTAACGATTACCTTGGGCTACAAACCAGCTATACGAAGCAATTCTTAAGTGATAAACTTCCTACCAAGTATACGAGATATTATTAGATGAACCATGTTCATCACTTCAATCATGGTTTAATTAATTAGGTCTATTTATTTTAAAATAACTACTTAATAACTACTCACTCGCTAAATATATGTAAAAAAAAGTAATAATTCACCTTAAAAAAATTTAGAGGAACATACCTGATTGGTTGGGATTACGGATGATGTGGTGAATATATTTTATCTAATAATTTTTCCAAATATACTGATTTTGGGTTGCTGCCACGTCATCCTTGAGGGCAACAAATTACCAAAGTAGTGAGTATTTAGAAAGGGATGAGGTGTAACAGGGGTTATGCAAATTCTAGTACAATTGGTTGTTTCTCTTCTCACCCTTTTCTCTATGTAATTCTCTCGTTATTTTCGTTGGTTAATAAAATTTCTTTTTTTATATATATTTCTTCGTCTCTATTCACAATACTATTTATATTTATTATTTTTCATAACAAAAAAAATATATTTAAAAAAAATATTTATATATGTTCGCTTGTTTATGTTCGTTTAAATATATTCATGTATGTCTGTTTAAATTTATTCACATATATCCATTTATGTTCGTTCGTTTATCATTTTAACAAACGGACACTAACAAACTACATTTTTTAACAAACAAACACGAACACAAAATTATGTTCGTGTTCGCTCATTTGTTCAATTAAAATTAAACGAAATTATAAATATAGCCTCATTTGTGATCAAGTTTCTAACCTAACGATAAATGATTTACTTGAGTCATAGTTCATATTGAGTCTTGAATTTGATTTCGAGTTTAATTTTAGATATTTTTTTCGCCTTATAAAAATGTATTTAAGAAATATATTTTAAAAGTATATAAATTTTATATTTTAAAAATTATATTTTAATAAAATTGATAAATTCAATTATTTATATAAAATATCAACTTAATATATTTTAAACAATTATCTCAACAATAAAAATCCTAAATCAAATTACTTGGGATTCTATCGGTTAATTGGATTTTATCTAAATATTTTCACCCGTACCAACTTGAAATACCTAATGGACCCTGTATAATTATGTTGAAGTTAAAAGGAAACGTATTGAATTGGCCCAAACAAAAATTGGGACTTGCAAATATGATATGTTTTTTTAATAGTACGGTTACAAATTAAAATTTTTTCATATATATTTTTAATCTTTTGATAATGTATATATATTTTGTAGATAGAGCGAATTGAAAATATATCTATTAAAATGAACATCATCCGTTTTTCTACTAAAACACTTATTGGGTTCGAAAATATGATATGTTTGGATAGTCATTGTAATTAACAGATTCATTAAATTGATTATAACTATAATATTTTAATTACACAATATATTTTTAAATATATATAATGAAAATTTTATAAATATGCTAAAAAACACATATATTACAAATATCTCGAGACAAATAGTCTTTCAATTTAAATTCGCCTTGATTCTAATCTCCTCCTTTACAAAACTCTTGTCGAACTCGATTTTTTTTTTTAAAAATAAATCTTATGATCAAGTCATTACCCGTTGACTTTGAGTATCTTGACCATTTCTACGTGCAATCAAATTTCATTGTAATTATGAGAAGGATGGGTATTTCACGTTAAACGAACACCGTTAAATACCACTAATGTTAAATATTATTAAACACTATTAAATTGATTAATAAAGATTAAAAATTTTAAGAACTTAACATATAATTATAAATTATTTAAAATAAATTTGCAATTAAATAATTTTTCATATATATATATTTTTAATTTTTTTTAAATAATTAGATCAAGTACCAACTTTAGTCAGTTTAAAAATAAAAAACCGTAAACCATAATCCCTAAACTATAAACTCTAAACTTGGAAGCAAAAACCCTAAACCCTAAAATATAAACCATAAACACTAAACCTAATGTTCAAATATAGGGTTTAGGGTTTTGCGCTTCGGGATTCGAGTTTAAAATTTTTTATTTTTTAAATTGACTAAGGTCGGTATTTGATCTAATTATTTAATATATATATATATGAACAATAATTTAATTGAAATTTTATTTTAAATAATTTATAATTATAAGTTGATTCTTTGAGATTTTTAATCTTTATTAATCAATTTAATGATGTTCAGTGATATCTAGCGTTAATAATATTTAGCGGTGTTCGTTGAGTGTGATAGAATTTTTTTTATAAGAATACATTTAATTTATTGTATTCATAAAAGTGTAATTATTACTCTAATAATTTTCTGGCTAAAATTTTGGAATATGAAGTAAGATTGTTTGTCACGCAACGTAGGCACACGTTTGCTTCTCTTATTAATAGGTGCACCGTGCAAACTACTTGTAAAGGATATGTAATTTAAAGGCATTAGACATATGGCATGATATATGAAAAAGAGTAGATGTTTGCTTCTCTTATTACAATAAAATCATGTTTAAACACTTAGTCCCTTCTTAATTAAGAAATTTAACTCCACTTAAATCTTTAACCTTTAAAATTTTAAAATCAACTGAACCCAACAAGTTTTTCAATGAGAAAAATATATGATGTTCATTATAGGAGACACAGGTTCAAATCGCTTTGTTTACAAGGTGTATGTTTATTGTCAAAGGGTTAAGAATATGTATGAACAAATATGTGGAGCCCGGCATCTTCAACCAATTTGCTTGCCAAGTGGTGGAGGAGATTGATTTTTGGGTGATAGTGGTGGAAGCAAAAAATAAAAATTGGACACAAAGAATTTAGAGTGGTTCGACTTTCTAATCAAAGCCTACATCCACTATCTTAGCTCCCCACCAAGGATTTCAACCAATTCACTAAGAATTCTTCCCCTTTTCTAGGCTTATGAGGCAACCTTTTACAACCTAGACTTACAACCCAAGTCTAGCATCCAAAGCTCACAAACCAAGCTTTAGGAACTCTCTCAAACAAGAGAAAACTTAGCAAACAGAAATCCCTCTCTAAAGGTTGATGTTTGCACACTAAAGCTTTCACCCAAATCCTAGAACACTTGAGCATACATTGACAATTTGAGCTCACAAGTGTTTGTGTATACAAGGAATGAAAATTTAAGCTCTAAGACAATTTTTGCATCATAATGTTGTTGACAATAGGATCATTTGTCATCCATAGATGCTTGGAGGTCCTTTTAATACTCCCAAATGAGTTCCTAGCCGTTGGTGACCATTGGGATTGAATTTGAGCCTTTGGAGACTTTATTTCCAGCAATAAGTACAGTTCTAGAGCTGACCGTATCGATACGCGGGTAACCGTATCGGTACGTGATCTTCAGAAACTAGTCGTTGAGCTCTTTCCAGCTTGTGCGTATCGATACACTTAGGAGTGTATCGGTACGACCTGCAATTTAAATAGTCGTTGGGGGGTTTTGACCGTTCAGATTTTTGCCACGTAGGCATATCGAAACTATCCCTCTATGTATCGATACGGGCAAGCCCTGTTTTGGTACGAGTTTTGGTAGTTTCAAATAGACTGTAGCAGAAACCCTAAGATGTATGTATCGAAACGGGGTATATCGTATTGATATAGCTAAGCTGAGAACTTAGATTTGACTACTTTAAAACATTTCAAAAACACTTCAAAACCTTTTGAAACCTTCTCAAACATATTTTCAAGTTGTTTGGACTTAAAAACATTTTTGAATTCTTTTCAATTTAGTCCAAAACTATTTTTTCAATTATTATATCAAAACAAATATCCTAACAATCTCCCCCTTTTTGATATGATAAAACCAACTTGAAAAATTGTTTTAATGATTCTCTCCCTTAGTAAAAAATAAGTTTTGAATAAGAGTTTAAAGTTTAAATGTAGTTAAAGCTCCCCTTCATTCATTTGAAAATTCAATTTTTCAAACCATTCTCCCCCTTTTTGTTATATCAAAAATGGTTCAAACCAAAGTTTGAAATCTTTTAAACCCATAACAATAAAGAGTTTTTAAAACAAAATATTTGACAAAATTTATTTTTGTTAAAAGTTGGCTCCCCCTTACTCAAAGCATCATCAAATGTTAATCCAACAAATATATGATTAACTAGTTGAATTAAAATAAATAAAACAAATTAAAATAAGCTAAATTCAACTAATTTTTACCCCACTTGAACCAAAGGTAGGATGTGAAGCCTCATTTAAGTGTTATTCCTTGTGTGTATGGAACTCCCCCTTAATGTTGTACTTTGTTGATCATTCTCCATCACACATAAAACAAGACAATCAAGTAATTTTTGGTATCCAAATTGCTTTGGATCTATAGGCATTAGTAGCACAAAGTTTAGTCCCCCTAGGAATCCATTTTGCAATTCCATCCTTCTTAGTTGAAGTAATTAGTCATTTTGGGACCCAAATACTTCTAAAACATTTTCCATTAAAAATCTAAGGATACTAGATTGTCTTTGATAAAAATTTGATTTTTCTAAATTGTTTTTCTTTTCAAGTTCTTTAGAAATCAAATCTTTTTTTCTTATGATCATCCATCTCTTTTTGATAATCTTTTTCTAAACTTTGAAGCAAATTTTGTAAACTTGAGACTTTAAGTTCAAAATTTTTCATTTTTGCTTCAAACTCTAAATTGGTTTTCAAAAGCAAATTATTTTCGGTTTTCAACTTTGAAATTATCTTTTTATTTTTCGAAAATAAAGCCTTGAATTCAAAAACCAATTCATCATAGGCTTCTTGTAACTCATCAAAAGTATATGAATTTGAACAAGATGAGTTAGAAGTTACCCTTGAATCTTCTTCGATGGCCATGAGACAAAAGTTGGCTTGATCATCGGTGGAGTCTTTATCACTCCATGTAGCCAAATATGCCATTTTTTCTTATGGCTTGAAGAGTTTGACATCTTCTTCTTCATCCTTGATTCTTCCTTTTCTTTCTTCATAAATCAGATAAATTTGTTGAAGAGCTTGGACATCTCTTCTTCTTCACTATCCTCTTCAATTGAGTCTACATGTTGGCATGTGGAAGATTCAAGAGCCATGGCATTCACATTAATGCCTAACTTCATGATCTTTTTCTTCTCTATCTTCTTTATTTCTTCATTCTTCTCTTCTTCTCCTCTTCTTTTCCTTTCTTCATGATTTCATGAATGAGAAGAGACCCCATGAATTCATCTAGCTTTAGGGTCTTTAGATTCTTGGCTTCGATGATAGTGGTCTTCTTTGAGTCCCATGACTCGGAAAGAGAGCAGAGAAGCTTTTGGACAAGCTTGTCTTCCGAAATGATTTCTCCATAACCTTTGAGTCCATTTATGATGGTGGAGAATCTATCGAACATCTTCGTGATGTCTTCATTCGATTCTATCTTGAAGTTATTATACTCAAGGTTGAGAAGACCGGTCTTGGTCTCCTTTACTTTGTTTGTTCCCTCGTATCTGACTTCAAGGTTGTCCCATACTTCCTTGGCACTTTTACAAGAAGACGTCTTTGCATATACATCCTGGTTGACAGTACAAAAAAATGTGCAAGGCCTTGCAATTTAGCTACATCTTCTTGCGATCATCCGTACTTCATCCACCTTGCTTCATTGTGGCACGAACGGACCATCAATCACAATGTCCCAAAGGTGGTAGTCTTTGGCTCTCATGAAGTACATCATCCTATTCTTCCAATAGGAGTAGTTGATCTCGTCAAAGAATGGTGGCCTATCGATGGATTGCGCCATGAGTTCGGTTGATGTAGGAATAACTTGAGCTCTTCGAGGATTGACTCTTATGATGTTAATCCGATAAAAGAAATCTCACCCTAATACCAATTATAGAGCCTGATATCTTCAACCGATTTGTTTGCCAAGTGGTGGAGAAGATTGATTTTGGGGTGATAATGGTGGAAGCAAAAAATAAAAATTGGACATAAAGAATTTAGAGTGGTTCGACTTTCTAACCAAAGCCTACATCCACTAACTTATCTCCCCACCAAGGATTTCAACTAATTCACTAAGAATTCTTCTCTTTTTCTAGGCTTAGAAGGCAACCTTTTACAACCTAGACTCACAACCCAAGTCTAGCATCCAAAGCTCACAAACTGAGCTTTGAGAACTCTCTCAAACAAGAGAAAACTTAGCAAACAGAAATCCCTCTCTAAAGGTTGATGTTTGCACACTAAAGCTTTCACCCAAATCCTAGAACACTTGAGCATACATTGACAATTTGAGCTCACAAGTGTTTGTCTATACAATGAATGGAAATTTAAGCTCTAAGACAATTTTTGCATCATAATGTTGTTGACAATAGGATCATTAGTCATCCATAGATGCTTGGAGGTCCCTTTAAAACTCCCAAATGAGTTCCTAGCCGTTGGAGAATGTTGAGATTGAATTGGAGCCGTTGGAGACTTTATTTCCCTTAATAAATGTAGTTCTAGAGTTGACCATATCGATACGCGGGTAGCCATATCGGTACGTGTTCCTCAGAAACTCGTTGTTGAGATCTTTCTAGCTTGTGCATATCGATACACTTAGGAGTGTATCGTACGACATGCAATTTAAATAGCCGTTGAGGGGTTTTGGCCGTTCAAGTTTTTACCATATAGGCGTATCGAAACTCTAAAAGGCGTATCGAAACGACCTATCTCTGTATCTGTAGCGACGTTTTTTCTTTTCTTCTTATAAATAATATAAGCGTAAAATCTATCGATACGAATTATCCCATATATCAGTTTTGAAATATTGATTTAAAGGGATTTCTTTTAAAAACTCATTTTTTTTAAAAATGATTGAAAACTCAGAGTCGACATCTCTCAATGGAATGCACCTGAGTTTTGGCATGGTAATCGCAATGATCTTTCTCGCTGAACCAACTCGGATATGAAGGTGACAGGGCTTTGACAAAGCAAGGTTCCACCAATCGAGCGTGTAGCAGCTTAGAATACAAATCCCGATAAGTGAAAGGACTGGGAGTGAACTGGACGTCCTTTGATTCTTCTTTCTTTTCCTGAACCTTAGAAGCTTGGCTAATCGACAGCTGATGAGGTCTTGGAATCACAGACATCAAAGGCTGATCATGTGATCACAGGAATGAAAATTTAGAAGATAGTATAGTCGGCATCTTCATCCTCTCGTTGCATATTGTACCTCTATCATCTTGTGGTTCTGACTTATTCGGTTCTTTGTTTGCTGGCGATGACAAGATTTCCAAGAGAGAGTCACTAGTCTTATCCGAACTAATTTGGCAGGGCACTCTGATGCAGTGCACGCTACCTCATATTGGTGATGATAGTTTGGTATTCGTCAAAAAAAACCCTTTCTGCTATGAAGTCGCAATCCCCGCTCTTACTTTCCTCTTGCCCAAAATAGTCTTCTTTCATACCTTCTCCTTTAGTTACGGTGGCCATCATACCCATCAGTTCATCGATTTGCCCATTTGTTTCCTCTTGGAACTTCTTCACATATGATATTGTCTCCCTTTGATTCCAAACTAATTGTTCATGAAGTTGTTCGAGTCTAGCTACCTTAGATGCTAGATCATTCATATTTCTGGAGTCAAACTAGACAAAAGTCATTCCCTCCTTACTCATACCTTCTGAGGCGAATGTTTTCCCCGATTAGTGATGCATATGATGTATGTGAATCTACAAAAATATATTATTTGAACAAAAATAACAATACGTCACAAAATGGTACTACTATAAAAACATGAATGAATGCAAGGAACGACACTGAGTTCGGCAAATATCATTATTAAACGACTCGCATTAATAGGAATATTGTTTCGTTACAATAGCCAAAGAAAACCCGCTTTGCAAATGGTCCTAAGCTAGCATATAGATCAATAGTCTTTTCTCCCTCACTGGATTCATCATCTGCATAGTCCTGAAGCTCGGCAACATATTTCCCTAAGAATTATGACTTCCGGGCAACCTCTGGTATCAATTCTCGCTCTTGCTTCCAAATAGAGAAGGCAACAAATATTAGTCGCTCCACTGTTGGCATTTGGTGCTCTTAAATTTCTCCCTTGAAGGAGTCTCGCTGAACTCGACCCTCAGGGTGTGCTGAAGCTAAGGCCAGAGTTCCTTCCTACCCAAAATATTCTTTCTCGTTTTAAGTCAAGACTTGATTGTCGACCCAAGATGGCAAAGTTCCTAGGAAACCTTCGAGCTTGCCCTGGAAAGCTTTATTCTTTGAGTAGATGCAGTTCTCGCTGATATTCTTGCAAGGGCTTGAGACTCCTCAATTACCAGAGTCAAATCAAAGTCGTCAATCGTGAAACAACCATAAGCGGTAGTTCCAAAACTCTACCACTGCTTGAAGTGGCAGTTGGTCGATCGGAACATCAAGTGAATAGGAGATGTCGCTATACTCATCTTTGAAAGCACTTCTTGCCTCGGAGTCCTAACTTCCACTCGGACACATCATTAACTTTTGTGTTCATGAAGGTTTCGGCTGACACTATGACTTGAACCTCTAGCTGAAATATTGCCCTCGTCAAGTAAAAGCTCTATTTCTGACCATATTTGTATGTCGTGATTCTTTTCATCATTATTTCGAACCAAACTTCTTATTAATCTAGTCTTTAATTTCAGACTATTTCTGACTCAATGTACTCTTCATGATATGACAAAGTATGCAAAATAAAAAGGTACAAAGGGAAATGGGGAAAACAAGGAAAAGAGTTAGTCAAATGATGGATAATAAATTCAAAAAAAATAAGAAGAGATAAATACGAGGAAAATAAACGAAAGACAAGCACATAAAGGATGAACCCTAACCGCATGAATTCTAGTTCGCTAAGATTATCCGTATGGCCCTACTAGGGGTAGGCTTCTTAAATTCTCACACATGGGTTCAGTTCTAATTGAGGGTACCCGAACCTATCTTATCACCTACTAAGGCAACAAGAACCCCAATTCTGGCCCATTACAAGCTTGCGAATTGGTTTCAGTTCGAGGGAAAGCACGACCTAGTGACATGGAGGGCTGCTCACGTGTCAAAAGGCGTGGATTCCGGAAGTGAATTACCGACCCATGGAGGGCTACTCATTTAGGTATGTGACGTTTCACTCCCACTTAAGGGATGGAGCTTGGGTATAGAGCTTGATGAAAAGGTGCAACACATGTCAGTGATTCTTTAGAAATTAAATGAAAAATTAATTCAATAGTCACCAATTATCAAACCCCGTTCAATTATAGTTACATTTTCAAGAAAGGTTCAACCATACTAGAATCAATTGAAATTGCAACAATTTTCCATCATTAATAAGCAACAAATATTTTATTTGGCCTAACTCTCTCTCTCTCTTTTAAACAAAACTGATCCCTAGCGGAGTCGCCATGTTTTAGCGACATTTTTTCCTTTTCTTTTTATAAATAATATAAGTGTGGTTTTCTTTTAGAAAATCCATCGATACAAATTATCCCACAAATCACTTTTGAAATACTGGTTTAAAGGGATTTCTTTTGAAAACTCGTTTTCTTTTGAAAAATGATTGAAAATTCAGAGTCGCGACTGGCCATTTTGATAAGGTAGGCCGGCCGGACACCACAAAACCAGAGATTTATTTTGAAAGGGTTCGAGATTTGGTTACGCGTGGGGAAGGATTAGCACCCCCATCACGCCCGGAAATCGGTACTAAAATATTTGTTGCTTTTAATCAAAGGAAATTATCAGAATTTAAAAGAAATTTAATTTGGTGGCCTCAATTGAAAATTAACCTTAATTGAACGGGCTTTATCAAATTGGTGGATTCAAATTAATTGGACATTTAATTAATAAGGTTGATGATACATCGGACCATAGACTAAACCGACATCATAGAAGCCTGACTGCCGTGTTAGTTTATGGTTCGAATCCCGCATGTCACCTTTATGAATGGTGCAAGCAGTTAAAGAATGACGTAATGACATTGTCAAGTTTTAGTTCTACCTTGAGTCGGTAAGGATTAATTCAAATATTTGGTCAACATCCTTTAAGCTAGGACTGATACAACACAAATATCATAATTAATGAATACCTCTCTTTCTATGATTTAAATTAATTAACATGTAAACCAAATGGGCCAAATGATGACAAATAAAATGAATGGCAAGTAAAGGCTTAAAGCTAAACACACAAAAGGCCCACTAAAAGGCCCAAATTATGAGAATTCAATTAATGTTCTAATTAATAACTAGGTAAATCTAATATTAACCATAAATTAATTAATCCTAAAAAGGCTAGAGAACCCTAATAAATTATGAGTTATCTTGTGATATGATAATTAATTCGATTAATTTTAAACTGGTATTCCAATAAGCCAAGAATATTATTTTAAATAAACCAAATTAATTAATCATAGCTTTAAATTAAAATATTAGTCTAATATCCATGTCAATTTTATCTTAAAAGATAATTAAGAGGTGTTAAACCAATTTTAATGAATTTAACATTTATCCCAATAAGTCAAAGGCAAGTTTAAATTCACTAAACTGATTCGAACCTTTAAGATTAACTACGGCTCTAAAACTAATCCTAAATTAATCTAATTCATTTAAAACCATGGCCCTATGAGACGAGCACACGGCTTAAATTAATTCCTAAACTAATCCAAAGGCCTTAACTAACACAAAACCCATCTAAATAAGGCCCGAAAAACAAGGCACAAACTAAATCTAAGCAAGCAAACTAAGCCCAAAGCACCAAGAGGCCCAAACTTCTAAACTAAACCCAAATTAAAAACCACATGTATATACTTTTAAGAAAATATACTTTAATTATATATTATATACCATATACAAGAAAATATATTATAAAATGGATAATATGAAATCATGATAACAAAATACATACAAGCTAATAATAAATTAATCAACATTCAACAAGTGAAATAACATACATATCACAAGCAAAAAAACAAATAAAATAAAACACATAAAAAAAGACTAAAATAAACAACAAAGGTTACTAATAAAATCATTCACATTTTCATTGAACTATAAAAAAGATTATACATAAATAAAAAGAAAAGGGAAGAATGTACCCAAAACCTAAATATTTATGCTCGATCAACCAAATTTCATATATTGTTGTTGGGGTTGAGAAGCTCGATTCAAGGGTTTAGTAATGGTAGAAAATAATTTCGATTAGGGAATCAAATGGTGAGAGAGTTGGGGGCTTGGGTGTTTGGTGGTTTTTAGGTATTTAAAAAAAGGTAATGTAGATTTATTTTATTTCGAGCATTTAATTTAACCCGGACAAAATTTAGTGTCTACAACTGCCCCTCTTTGCTTATACTTGTGGAACAAGAATAAAGCAAAGACCATAAGTACTAATTTTGTCTTATTTCCCCCTTGGGAGATTTTGAGCTTTGAGTTGCTCCCATATAGAACTGTTCACCCTTCCTCTCCCTACGACTTGGAGCTATGAGTATCTGCCTCCTTTGCCCCACAAAACTTTGAGCTACGGGTATCTGCCCATTTTTGCTCCAAAACCCTGAGCTATGAGTATCTGCCTCATTCGCTATAAAAATTTCGAGCTATGAGTATCTGCTTCCTCCGCTCAGTAGTTCTAATACGGCGAGTTTGAAATCCTTGAGCTTTGAGTATCTGCCCCCTTCGCTCTGAAAACTTCAAACTATGAGTATCTGCCTCCTCCGCTCGGTAGTTCTAATACGGCGAGTTTGAAATCCTTCACCTGAAATCCTTGAGTTTTGAGTATCTGCCTCCTTCGTTCTAAAAACCTTGAGCTATGAGTATTTGCCTCCTCCGCTCGGTAGTTCTTTATGTCCTTTCTTTTTCTTGACTTTCTGAATCTCTTGCTCTAAAGCGCCTTTACAGGTTTTCTCTCTAGAGATTTTTCTTCTTTTTTCTTTCTTTTTTCTTTTCTTTTGTTTTCTTTCTCACTCTTTCTTCTCTTTCTTTCTTCTCTTTTTTCTCTTTCTTTTTCCTTTTCTTTTGCTCTTTTTCTTTTCTTTTTCTCCTTTCTGTTTACCTTTTCTATTTCTCTCTTTTTTCTTTTCTTTTTTCTTATTCTTTTTCTCTTTCTCTTCTCTTTCTCATTCTTTTTCTTTTTTTTTTTTTTTTTTTTTTCTTCTTTTTTACTCCATTTTTCTTTTCTTTTTCTTTTTTCTTCTTCTTCTTCTTCTTCTTCTTCTTCTTCTTCTTCTTTCCTTTTTTCTTCTTTTTCTTTCTCTTTCTCTTTCTTCTTTCTTTTCTTTTTCTTATTTCTTCATTCTCGTTCTTCTTCTTTTTCTTTTTTGGATACCCCTACGGGTTTTCGCTTGTAGTTCCTTAGGGTTTCTTCGTGAGAGACCTACGTTCTCCTTTTCAGTAAATTTTATCCATTTTGCATTCGATGTCCTCCTACCTTAGCTTTGGCAGATTCCTTTCATGTCTTGAAGCAAGTGCTAGCTTGACTTTTGCCTTAAGATCGCAAGTTATTTCGAAACTTCTCACTTTTCTTTGGCTGATTCTTCAAACTACAGGTTTCTCTATGCCCCAATTTCTATTGCATAGGCGTTTTGGCATCATTTTCTGATAGTTTACTCAAGGCCCAAAAGTCTTGACGGGAAAGCATACTGGATTCCAAAGCTTAAAAACTGTTCTCTTTACTATGAAATCCTTTGATTTCTTACCAAAATTCGAAGCCTGGAGTTGTGCTTCTCATTCCAAATTTCTTCAACCTTCGCAAATGCTGGTGAAGTCTTCTTATCATGGATTTAGGGGCTAGTCATCTCCACTAAGATCTACTTTTCCAACCGGGAAATTTCAGGTCAAAATCTCTTTCAATCTTTGTATATGTCAAAAATAATCAAAATGATTTGATGATATGAGTTAGCATGTTCCTAACCTAGGGATGTCTAGCTAAATATGATGCATGAATAATGATATTTTTAGAACTGCTGGAAATATCTTGATTTTTGGTCGATCACCCTTAATCTCACATGTGCCTATTGTTTTTTCCAAGTTTTCATTTTTGTCTTATCTTGAAAGGATGTGGCTGGACCATACCATTCTGACTGAAATCCGTGACCTCTTGAGGTACATCTTTAGAACACTACCCCACTCAACTTTGGCTTCGTTATTTTCTCTTTATTGACTCTTCATGGTAAGTCCTCTTTACTCTCGTCATTGGGGTGAATTCATCCCCCAAAAATCTTTCAACCCTTCACTTCCCCAAGGTCTGATCTTCATTTTTGTTTACTAAACCTTCCTCCTTCGTTTCCTCTTGAAGGAAGGTACTGACTTTCATTGGTCAAAGTAACATTACCCACAGGCTTAACTTTTTCCTCTTCATGGGGTCTTTATGATGATCCTTCTACAATTTCAACCTTGAGGTGGACCTATGCCCCACGGATTTTCAAGTTCTCCTTATTCTCAAATCTTCGAGCGATCTAGTGTACGTGGTCTTGCAATTGCTCTTTTCGTAGTCACTGACAAATTATGTTATGCCAACCAATTAGGCCCTTGATCTGAAGTTGTGCCGAAAAGTCTTCTTATTCAAATGCTCAAACAAGTTCAAGGTACCACCATTAATACCACCCAAGATTCTTTAAGGAATATGATTGAGCCATGAATCCCCACTATGAACATATCCGTTTCCATGACCTTCTTCAGGTGTGCAGACGCATTCCTATGACAAGGTGGTGATATCTCCACGATTCTGAGCCAAACATTTGCCCCAATCTTCACTCATTCTGGCTAAAGTTCTAAGCTTCAAAGGATAATCATGGGACTTCGACGGCTTTATAGAAACCCAGCCCTTGTTAACACTCTTCTGATTAAGCAAAGCGGGATACTCCCCAACTGTAGACGTCGGGTCCTTCCCGTTAACAGAAAACGGGATTCCAAGACTAAAGATGGCTCGGAACGATGGCTGATTAACTTGGACATTTATTAAGCGTGTGATACACTACAATTCATACAAGACCAACTTCGTGATCATCAACCCCATCTTTACCGGATTTATTTTATCTTTCACAACTCGTTTTGCTGTAAACGAATGTAAGTTTACCCTATTCTCTTGATAAACTAATGCCTTGTACGATTTGGTCATCTTTAGACCAACTTTGGATGGCTAAATCGATGCCCCTTTATTCCTAATCTTAGCAGTATTTTATCTCTTCCTCGGGTTCAACGATTACTTACCCTTGACCCATTGGTATGGTCCTTCTTCCGCCTTAAAGTTAAGCTGAAAACATGTCTTATGAGTCTTCGAATTTTTAATAGAACTCAATCTTAATCTTTCTAAACCAACTAAGGCCTTGCAATAGATACTCATTTCGAGTTCTTGAACCATGTAGCATGAAGGCTTGTTGTTATTCCCTTCAAAAGTAATAATAGGTTTGTATTAGGTCAATCATGTACATACTTGACCTTGCACCTAAACCCATTCTAAAATGCACGGAGATACCTTATTCTTTTATTTCTCTTTTTTCTTCTTTTTATTTCCTTCATTTTTCTCTTTCTATATCTTTTGTCTATACATCAATTTACTATTCATCATTTCAACAAAGGATGCCCCTTTTTAGGTTAATATACAAAATCAAAATTAATAAAAAAAGAATAGAATGCCCCGGATATCAAATGCAAGAGCGTCTTAGATTCAATCCTCCGGTGATCAACAGTTTGCCTTTGAATGTTGTGGAGATATTTATGAAATTCCTCTTAGATTGATTGGTTCATCCTCATGATTATGGTACTTGCTTGATCTGTCCAAAAATTACTCTTCCTAGTTTTCATTATCTTTCTCCATAAAAGTTTAAGACTTCCGACTTTTATTTAGCCGATGGAATGCGGACAATGTCATTCTGAAATTTTTAAGCTTGCGTTCATACTTCTGATTATAATTAACATTGTGTCAGTATCCTTAAGGATTCATCTCTGACGCTAGGGTACTTAACAGGTGGAGCATAGCTCCTTATTAGATTCGTTCTCCCCCATAGCTCCATCAGGATACTCCGGGACTTATTCAACTCATTCATTCAATTCTTTTTTCCTTAGGGGAATCCATCTCATCACAGTCTTTTGTCTCGAGAATAACGATGAAGCATACAAGAAAACCCTGAGTTACTCGGCATAGTCACGATTTGAAAACTTACTCATATAGCTAAGGCTTTTGACTCTATTAGAGTAATTGGAGCAAAACATCTTTATTTAGCCCTTTTGCTATAGCGGAGTACCCCTTTAATTCTTAATTAATTTTTTTGTTTTGTTTTGAAACACACTATTTTCCTTCTGAGGCACATTCAAGCAACTCTATTTGGGCTCTCCTAGGATATTTTCTTATCATCGAACATCATCGAAGGAGTAGTAATTTCATTTCTCGCGCTACAACAACCAAAGCAGGTTGAGGGGAAATCACGCCCTATCATTATCACAACATTAAATTGATCTCCTCCATTAGAATCAATGCCACATCATGCATGTGATATCCAGGGTATACGAGGGTAAGAAAGAATATATACATATACATGTTTAAAAATAGAACATCTTTCATTGAAATAGCAAAAACAACCATAACATAAGCCTTTACGAAGGGTTACTACTACTGTCTTCGGGTAAACAAAAGCAAAGTTAACACACATAAAAGCAAATAAAACAAAAACCTAAAAGTATGGATAGGAAACCCTAGAAATCCCTAACTCTTGTAACATTGGTCATTCATCCCGACGCCTCAAACTTTCCCAAAAGCTTGGCCTCTTTCTCTGAACTTTGGTTTTCCATTCTCAAATGAAAACACTCTATTCTTGACAAGTTCATAGATCTTGTCCTTCAAAAACACGCACTCTTCTGTTGTATGGCCAAAGTCACCGTGATGATATTCACATGAAACCCTGACACCAGACACATTGGGATTAAAATAAGTATATCGCTTCGGGAGAGGTAGCCTCAAGAGTTTATTTTGAACTAACAGAGATAATAGCTCTGAATTTGTCATCAGGAATAACATCTTTGTCCTCTTGTCACTCCCTATTGCATCATGCGTTTTAGCTCTCTTTTTCCTTAAGCAAAGCCCCCTTCTTTGAAGACATCACTATTATCAAGGTATGTCGCTTTTGTGGACTCTTTCGGAACTGCTTCAGACCTCTCAAGCAGGTTCAGAATCAAGCTTCCCGTGGAACGGTCGTGATTGTGATGGTTGCTAACGTTTTCAAATTTTGTCGAGTCGGTAACTTCGCCTCGTCCACCCCTTCCATCACGGTAACCTGACATTATCCTAATTTCATAGTACCGACCATGTTTGGAAAATTAATCTTTAGACCTCGACTCATCATCTCAAACTCAAATACCTCGATATCTAGGAAATGTTAAACTTTACACTTAAAACTTACACACCTCTTGATGGAATGCCCTTGAGTTCTGGCATGGTAATCACAATGATCTTTCTCACTGAACCAACTCGGATATGAAGGTGACAGGGCTTTGACAAAGCAAGTTGCCACCAATTGAGCGTGTAGCAGCTTAGAATACAAATCTCGGTAAGTGAAGGGGCTGGGAGTGAACTGGATGTCCTTCGATTCTTTCATCTTTTCCTGAACCTTGGAAGCTTGGCTAATCGACAGCTGATGAGGTCTTGGAATCACAGAAATCAAAGGCTGATTATGTGATTGCAGGAATGAAAATTCAAAAGATAGTGTAGTCGGCATCTTCATCTTCTCGTTGCATATTGTACCTCTCTCATCTTGTGGCTCTGACTTATTCGGTTCTTTGTTTGCTGGCGATGATAAGATTTCTGTGAGAGAGTCATCAGTCTTATACGACACTAATTTGGCAGGGCACTCCGATGCAGTACATGTTGCCTCATATTGGTTGATGATAGTTTGGTCTTCGTCAGACAAAACCCTTTCCGCTATGAAGTCACAATCCCCACTCTTATTCTCCTCTTGCCCGAAAGAGTCTTCTTTCATACCTTCTTCTTTGGTCATGGTGGTCATCATACCCATCAATTCATCGATTTGCCCCCTTGTTTCCTCTTGAAACTTCTTCATATATGGTATTGTCTCCCTTTGATTCCAAACCAATTGTTCATCAAGATGTTCGAGTCTAGCTACCCTAGAGTCAAACTGGTCAGAAGTCATTCCCTCCTTACTCATACCTTTTGAGGCAAATGTTTTTCCCCGATTAGTGATGCATATGATGTATGTGAATGCACAAAAATGTATTACTTGAACAAAAATAACAATACATCACAAAATGATGCTACTATGAAAACATGAATGAATGCAAATAACAACAATGAGTTCGACAAATATCATCATTAAACGACTCGCATTAATGAGAATATCGTTTTGTTACAATAGCCAAAGAAAACCCGCTTTGCAAATGGTCCTAAGCTAGCATATAGATCAACAATCTTTTCTCTCTCATCGAATTCATCATTCGTATAGTCCTGAAGCTCGGCAACATCTTTCCCTAGGAATTGTGACTTTCGGACGACCTCTTGTATCAATTCTCGCTCTTGCTTCCAAATAGAGAAGGCAACGAATTGTAGTCGCTCCACTGTTGGCATTTGGTGCACTTAAATTTCTCCCTTGAAGGAGTCCCGCTGAACTCGACCCTCGGGGTGTGCTGAAGCTAAGACCAGAATTCTTTCCTACCCGAAATATTCTTTCTCGTTCTAAGTCAAGACTTGATTGTCGACCCAAGATGGCAAAGTGCCCGGGAAACCTTCGAGCTTGCCCCGGAAAGCTTTGTTCTTTGAGTAGATGTGGTTCTCGCTGTTCTTCTTGCAAGGGCTTGAAACTCCTCAATTACCATAGTCAAATCAAAGTAGTCAATCGTGAAACAACCATAGGCGGTAGTTCCAAAACTCTACCACTACTTGAAGTGGCAATTGGTCGATCGGAACATCAAGTGAATAGGAGATGTCGCTATACTCATCTTTGAAAGCACTTCTTGCCTCGGAGTCCTAACTTTCACTCGAACACATCATTAACTTTTGTGTTCATGAAGGTTTCGAATGACACTGTTACTTGAACCTCTAGCTGAAATATTGCCCTCGTCATGTAAATGCTCCCCTTCTGACCATATTTGTATGTCATGATTCTTTTCATCATTGTTTCAAACCAAACTTATCATTAATCTAGTCTTTAATTTCAGACTATTTCTGACTCAATGTGCTCTTCATGATATGACAAAGTATGCAAAACAAAAAGGTACAAAGGGAAAGGGAGAAGACAAGGAAAAGGGTTAGTCAACTGATGGATAATAAATTAAAAAAAACAAGAAGAGATAAATACGAGGAAAATAAACGAAAGGCAAGCACATAAAGGAAGAACCTTAACCGCATGAATTCTAGTTCGCTAAGATTATCCGTATGGCCTTACTAGGGGTAGGCTTCTTAAATTCTCACACATGGGTTCGGTTCTAATTGAGGGTACCCGAACCTATCTTATCACCTACTGAGGCAACAAGAACCCCAATTCTGGCCCATTACAAGCTTGCGAATTGGTTTCAGTTCGAGGGAAAACACAACCTAGTGACGTGGAAGCATGCTCACTTGTCAAAAGGCGTGGATTCCGAAAGTGAATTATCAACCCGTGGAGGGCAACTCACGTGGGTATGTAGCGTTTCACTCCCACTTAAGGGATGAAGCTCGGGTATAGAGCTTGATGAAATGGTGCAACACATGTCGGTGATTCCTTAGAGATTAAATGAAAAAATTAATTCAAAGGCCACCAATTATCAAAGCTCGTTCAATTGTAGTTACATTTTCAAGAAAAGTTCGACCTTACTAGAATCAATTGAAATGCAACAATTTTCCATCATTAATAAGTAGCAAATATTTTATTTGGCCTAACTCTCTTTTTGTTTTTTTTAAAACAAAATCGATCCCCAGCGGAGTCGTCATACTGTAGCCACATTTTTTCGTTTCTTTTTATAAATAATATAAGTGTGGTTTTCTTTTAGAAAATCCATCGATACGAATTATCCTATAAATCACTTTTGAAATATTGGTTTAAAGGGATTTCTTTTGAAAACTCGTTTTCTTTTGAAAAATGATTAAAAACTCAGAGTCGCCACCGACCATTTGGATAAGGTAGGCCAGACACCACAAAACCAGATATTTGTTTGAAAGGGTTCAGGAGTTGGTTACGCGTGGGGAAGGATTAGCACCCCCATCACGCCCGGAAATCGGTACCAAAATATTTGTTGCTTTTAATCAAAGGAAATTGTCAGAATTTGAAAGGAATTTAATTTGGTGACCTCAATTGAAAATTAACCTTAATTGAACGGGCTTTATCAAATTGGTGGATTCAAATTAATTGGACATTAATTAATAAGGTTGACGATACATCGGACCATAGACTAAACCGACATCATATAAGCCTGACTGTCGTGTTAGTTTATGGTTCGAATCCCGCACGTCACCTTTATGCATGGTGCAAGCAGTTAAAGAATGATGTAATGACTTTGTCAAGTTTTAGTTCTACCTTGAGTCGGTAAGGATTAATTCAAATATTTGGTCAACACCCTTTAAGCTCGGATTATTACAACACAAATATTAGAATTAATGAATACCCATCTTTCTATGATTTAAATTAATTAACATGTAAACCAAATGGGCCAAATGATGACAAATAAAATGGATGGAAAGTAAAGGCTTAAAGCTAAACACACAAAAGGCCCACTAAAAGCCCTAACCTAAAAGGCCCAAGTTATGAGAATTCAATTAATGTTCTAATTAATAACTAGGTAAATCTAATATTAACCCAAAATTAATTAATCCTAAAAAGTCTAGAGAACCCTAATAAATTATGAGTTATCTTGTGATATGATAATTAATTCGATTAATTTTAAACTAGTATTTCAATAAGCCAATAATATTATTTTAAATAAGCCAAATTAATTAATCATAGCTTTAAATTAAAATGTTAGTCTAATTTCCATGTCAATTTTATCTTAAAAGATAATTAAGAGGTGTTCAACCAATTTTAATGAATTTAATATTTATCCCAATAAGTCAAAGGCAAATTTAAATTCACTGAACTGATTCGAACCTTAAGACTAACTACGGCTCTAAAAGTAATCCTAAATTAATCTAATTAATTTAAAATCATGCCCCTATGAGATGAGCACACGGCTTAAATTAATTAAATTAATTCTTAAACTAATCCAAAGGCCTTAACTAATACAAAACCCATCTAAACAAGGCCCGAAAAACAAGGCCCAAACTAAATCTAAGCAAGCAAACTAAACCCAAAGCATCAAGAGGCCCAAACTTCTAAACTAAACCCAAATGAAAAACCACATGTATATACTTTTAAGAAAATATACTTTAATTATATATTATATATTATATATTATATATTATATACAAGAAAATATATTATAAAAGGGATAATATGAAACCATGATAATAAAATACATACAAGCTAATAATAAATTAACCAACATTCAACAAGTATAATAACATACATATCACAAGTAAAAAAAAACAAATAAAATAAAACACATAAAAAAGAGACTAAAATAAACAATAAAGGTTACTAATAAAATCATCCACATTTTCATGAAAAGAGAATAATGTACCCAAAACCCAAATATTTATGCTCGATCAACCAAATTTCATGGATTGTTGTTGGGGTTGAGAAGCTCGATTCAAGGGTTTAATAATGGTGGAAAATAATTTCGATTAGGGAAAATTATAGTGGATAAGGGAATCGAATGGTGAGAGAGTTGGGGGCTTGGGTGTTTGGTGGTTTTGGGGTATTTTGAAGAAAAAAAAAAGGTAATGTAGATTTATTTTATTTCGAGCATTTAATTTAACCTGGACAAAATTTAGTGTCTACAGTATCGATACAGGCAAGCCCTATATCGGTATGGGTTCTGGCAGTTTCAAATAGACTGTAGCAAAAACCCTAAGATGTATCGAAACGAGGTATACCGTATCGATACAGTTGAGCTGAGAACTTAGGTTTGATTACTTTAAAACATTTTCAAAAACACTTCAAAACCTATTGAAACTTTCTCGAACATATTTTCAAGTTGTTTGGACTTAAAAACATTTTTGAATTCTTTTAAATTTAGTCCAAAACTATTTTTTTGATTATTATATCAAAACAAATATCATAACAAAATATTATCTTGTAATCATCTTTAGGCTATTTAAAAAAATTAAAATCAACTTACATATGACAATGGTACTAATTACGTCACAAAAAAAATCAGTGACGATCAAACAAAAATATAGAAGGGTGTCAATGAAAAGATTAAATTCATAAATAAAAAAATCTACTAGTCATGCGGTTTACGATTAGTTTTTTTTTCAAAATTTATTGATCAAATTAAAAAATATAGTTAATACATTGAAAATTAAGCTACTAGCATGCAGTTTACGATTAGTTTTTTTTTTTCCTTTCTGTCAATCCCACAAAACTCAACCAATCAGAGGGTCAGTATGTAGGATATTAAACATTTTTTAATACTTAAATTCAAATGGTCTTGACATTTTAAAATTTAAATTAAGATGTTCGATTTTTTAAACAATATTTATTTAAATCGGTTGATCGATAAATAAAATAATATTAATTATTAAAAAATACTATAAAATTTAAGTACATTAAAGCAATTATTCGTCAAATATTTAAATTATGTTAGAAAATATAACAAATAAAAAATATTTAACTTTTAATATTGTTATGAAAATAATATAAACTTAAATATTTAAATGCAATTTTTTTTTAAAAAAAAAGTGAAAGATTATCCATCATTATCTCTAACCCATCCAAATAAATAAATGTGGTGTTGCCATATATATTACCATTGAGAATAATATTAATTTTAATCCCCTCTTTTCCCTTCGAATTTCACTTTTTTTTTTTCCTTCTTCTTTCTCATCCTTTATTCATACGCACAAAAAACCGCGTCTAACTGAATTTCATTTTTTCCTAAAGAAAAGGATTTTTTTCTTCAACGTTTCTTCAAAACAATCCAAATCCCAAAAATCATGGCGTCCCAGATAATCTCCGAGTATGATCAAGAACTCCTCCTCCACAAACTCGACATTTTCAAGATCCGCGGCAAAGATAAACGCGGCCACAAGATTCTCCGTATCATCGGAAAATTCTTCCCCGGTAATGATTCCCTATTTTCCCCCCTTCGATTAAAAGATTTGGATCTCTGATGTTATTGGTTGTGTGGGTTGATCAGCTCGGTTTTTGAGCGTTGACGTTTTGAAGAACTATTTGGAGGAGCATATATTTCCGAGGCTGGGAAAGAAGTCGTTCTCGGTGTTGTACGTCCACACCGGCGTTCAAAGGAGCGAGAACTTCCCCGGAATCTCAGCCCTCCGATCAATCTACGACGCGATCCCCGCCGACGTCAAGGATAATCTCCAAGCCGTTTACTTCGTTCACCCTGGCCTCCAGGCTCGGCTCTTCCTTGCCACCTTCGGCCGCTTCCTCTTCACCGGAGGGTAAAACCAAAACCAAACCGTCCGATTCATGTTTTTCTACCGGCATATAATTGGTTTAGATTATCTGTGGTAGGTTGTACGGGAAACTGAGGTACGTGAGCAGGGTGGATTATCTGTGGGAGCACGTGAAGAGGAAGGAGATGGAGATCCCAGAATTCGTGTATGATCATGATGAAGATTTGGAGTACCGTCCGATGATGGACTATGGATTGGAGAGTGATCACCCTAGGGTTCACGGTGCACCCGCACTTGATTCTTCTGCCTCTCCCTCCGTCTCTATCTACTCCATGAGGTGCATCTCATAGATGTTTACTTCCTCCGGTTGCTGTAAAATGCTTTCTTTCGTTTTCCGTTTTTATTTCCCTTTGAATTTGATCTGTGTAAATATTTAGTATTGTGAACCCTTTAAGCAGCGGTTTTTAGTTCTGAACAGAGAAAAGAAGAAATGGGGGGACAGATTTTGGAGGGGAGGAGACACTGTTAAAACTGTGTTTTCAATCATGTTTCATTCTGTTGTTAATGTAATAATAATAAAGCTTAATCATGGAAAAAGTGTTCAATCTGTAATTTTTTTTCTAAATAAGTTGTCAGTTTTTTTCGAGGTCAAATTAGTGTCTAACGTTTTTAAAGATATTTGTTTAAGTGTCCACCGTTAACTTATTTAAAAAATTATATATTTATCAAAATTCACAAAATAACCTTAAAATCTTTAGATCTCTTACTGTTATCATTGTTTATCACGTTGCCAGCGATAAAAAAAAAACTTTTTCTCTTGCCGCACGACGACGTATTTCGACGATAAGTACGCCGTTCATTGACTATCGGTGACGAAAAAATGAAAAAGATGATCGTGGGATTTAGTGACAAAAGTGGTGGACATGCCGTCAACGATTGACGGCGACAACGATTGAAATCGAAATTTGAGACTTAAAAATTTAGAAATTTAGAGATTTATTTGGCCCGAAAAATACTTTAGACACTTATCTAAAAAAGATTAATTTAAGTACTTATTTGACACTTAAGCTTAATAATAACAATAATAATCTCTTTCCATGCATTTTAAACATGTAATTAAATTCCATTTGATTCAACAGTGCTAAATTGAGGGAAAAATTTGTGAAGATATGTATGTTATTTGAAAGATTCCTGTTTGGGTTGAAATGAAAATTTTAAATTTGAAAGTGGATGGAAATTTGGGAAAATCCATAGCAGATAGATATAGAAACAGGGGAATCAATAAGGATAGCGGCAGGGAAGCTTCCTGTTTATGTTCTGTTCCTGTCTTTTCTATTCAAGTCCCTACCCTCCTTTTGCTGTAGGTTAATGTATCTGCAAGGTCCCTCTGTTGTATGGATTTTTTCAAAATTGTACCTCTATTATTAAATAGATCAATTTACTCCCTCTATTGTAAATCTTGGTTTAAATTTTGATAGAGATCGATTCAAATTAGTCCATCTAGGAGTGTTAATGGTAGGTTAATTGTACCAATTAGTCTAAATGGTCGGTTAACGCTATAGCGGTTATTGAATCTTAATCTAACTGTTAAGAAATTATTAATTGTTTTAATTGCTAATAGTTCGGTTAAAGGTTAACATGTAACCTATTACAATTTTTTTCCACGTGTTTAGTGCTTCTTTTGAGAAGAATGAAATTATCTATCCAATAAATATTATATTATTATTATATTTTAAGAGGACCTCCATATTTACATAGTCAATCTTGTGAACAAAATATTCATTAACCATCTTTTTTAGTGGTTTGGTTAACCGAAACCATTTAGCCTAAGCCTGCCCACTCTTAGACGTATTATTTTGAAGCAAACACATTTGACCGGTTGACCAAGATGATCATCTTTATTTTCTCATATTCCCTTAGGTCATAGGTTCTAAAACATGAGCACTTATTTCTTTCCCTAAATTCTCTTTTCCCCTCCATTTTAAGTAGGATTAAAATTAAAATTAAGATGTGTCAAGCAAATATTGGTTTAGTCCTAGCACTGATATAATGAATCAAATAATGCCAAATTATCTATGAAGTTAAGATTTACCCTTAGAAAATGTTAATTATTGTTAATGGAGTTAAGGTTTAAATAGGTTTTAAGGTTCTACAAGTAAAATCTTTTGTTTGGAGTTGGCCAGGAAATAATTAATAATAATTTCAATATTATTTTTAAACAGTAAATGTTAAATTTATATAAATTTCACATTGTTTCATTTTTTTATATTTTATGCATTATGTAATCACTCATTTTTTACCGGATTTTAGTGTTATTAGTGTTATTATAATAGTAAAATTATTAATATAAAAAAATAAAAAATAAAAATAAAAATTTTAAAAAAAAAATTTGAGTGGCTCTACAAAGGTCACGTCACCCCAATTACCCACCCCATGCCTATAAATACAAGGCATGGGGGCAGGGGAAATTCACGCCAATTGCAAGAAAAATCCACGCCCAATTTGGATGAAATTGGCAATTGAATTGCCACCCAATCGTGGGGCATGGCCGGCCGCAAGGCTGGCCGGGGTTGGGGGCAGTGCCCTCGACCCCAGTTGGTTCGATCCAACATTCGATCGGGGTCTTATTTTAGGTCCGATCTAATTAATATTTTTGGAGGGGTCGCGGTAGATCTCGGTGGGGTGCAGTCAGGGTTCGTTATTCGAGCTCCTAGTTAAGTATATTTTCTTCTCTTTTTTATTAGTGTTGTAATTTTTATAATTTAATAAAGTATTAGTTATCTTAAAATTGTAGTCTTATTTTTTATTTGGTATGTTTATGTTTTAGATTAATATTTAATATGTTTTAGATTCGTGTTTTATATTAATATTTTATTTATGTTAGATATGTTTTTATTTATGAGTTAGATTAATATTTATGTATGTATGTGTTAGAATAATATTTTATTTATGTTTAATTTGTTTTTATTTATGTGTTATTAATATTTATGAATATTAGTATTTTGTTTATGTTAGATATGTTTTTATTTATGAGTTAGATTAATATGTATATATGTATGTTTTAGTTTAGCATTTTATTTATGTTAGATTAGTATTCTGTTATGTTAATATTTATTGCATTTAAATTATTTGTCATGTTTTATATTTTGCCCACTAAAATTGCATATCGAGATATAAATTGTCAATGCGGTGCCCTTTTATCCGAGCGTAAACGGGGCGATGATCGTGCGCGTAGTGATAGTGGTTGGGCGTTTACTCTCGGATAACGGGGCCTTTAAAATTAATTCGCAATTATAACCGAATTTTAAAATAATCGTCACTTTAACCCGGAAAATCTAATATTAATAAAGCGGTAATTATTAAAGTACCAATTTTGGGCGGTGGGGGGTGTTAATCTTTCCCCATCCGTAACCGACTCCCGAACCCATTTTTTTTGAATCTCTGGTTTTATGGTGTCCGACCTACCTAAGTGGCCGATGGCGACTCCATTTTTTAAATGCGGTTTCTTTTAAAACCCCACGGAATAAAATATTTTATATCCAAAAAATTACAAACAACTTCGAAAAATCCACGTTTTTATTTAGCGACGAGAGAAAAAAAAGACATCGCTACACATTAATGTCTATGTTTGTTGTTTTGTGGTTATATTTTCTAATAATATCATCTTTAAGATAATTATTTGATTCTTTTTACTAAGACAAAAATAAATTAATTAATTTAATTATAAGGAACTAATTTAAACCAATCTTTATTATAAATTAATCAAATTATTGAATTTGAAAACTTTCACCGTCTGCTTATTGTTTCAATTCAAGGTCCGCGTCGTACTAAAAGGAACTAGGAACTCTTTTAGTATTATATTTTTGTCTGCACGTATCTGTTGAAAGTGTTACATATTATATACGGTATATAGTGATTTTAAAATTGTTTTTAAAGTACAAATTATGAATTTCAAACACTCTATTTTATGAAAATTTAGAAGTAATGTTTATATTTTAATTTATTAGAATTTTAAGATATATATTATTGAAATTGAAAATTTATCCAACCGAGAATATCACTAAATTTTATTGTTAAATTTGAAAAAAAATATTAAATTCATTATGTTATTTTTAATTAGTTCGGATTCAAGCAATGTATTCTGTTACTTTTTCTAAGTTTATGCATATTCAAAATTAAATTAAGATATTATCAACAAATGTTGGAATAAGTAGTTAAGTCTTCCGTTAACATTCTCTCCCAAAATCCTAATACCAATCACTTGCTCCAATATATATTGACATATTTTATTATTTTTTATTTTTCGAATAATAATTATTATCCTATAAGACAGAATAGACCATATATTCTCCGAGAGAATAATAAAAGTAGAATTAATTTAGAGACTAAAAATACTTATTTTATTTTATATAAATTCGAATTTCAAATTATACAATTTAGAAGAAGTAAACTTCCAATCGTCTTGATTTTAAAAGAAAGGCAGAACATGCCATTACCTTTGATTACGCTTTACTCTTTGTGTAACGAAACCAATTTTACAATTTAGAAGAAGCTTAAGAGTTCAGTTCCTTCTGTCAAAAACCAACTGCTCTGCAAGTATTTTCATGTTTGCTCGAGAAATTTAGGAAATGGAATTTTAAAAAAGCAGATAAACGTTCTAAAATCTGATATTTCTCATCTCCAATCCATCAAAACAAAGAATCTACCGCAACGCTTCAATGGCTGACTCAAGCTCTGACCTCTGAATCGGTTTAAAAATCCCAGGTTTCCAATGCTGCTCGTCATCGAAAACAGAGGTCATGCCCCTCCACTCTTGTTTTATACTTTTATCCACATTCTTCCCCGGACTAGCAGCTGTGTTCGCCTACCACCTCGACTCATTCCAACCAGCTCCGATTCCCATCCAAGAGTTGACTCAATCACCCATGACTGTCTCGTCGCTCAACGATCGCATGCTGAAAGGTGCAGAGTTCGTGGGCTCAGGGGAATTGCTGCGACCGGAAGACATCGCGTATGATCCCAAGTCACAACTCATTTACAAGGGCTGCCAGGATGGGTGGATCAAGCGAGTTAGACTGAACGACTCAGCCGTGGAAAAATGGTTAACACCCACGGTTGACCGCTAGGAGTGGCTCTTGGAAACAATGGTGAAGCTATCGTAGCCGATGGTTACAAGATTAGTTAAACTCAAACCCAGAGCTAGAACCAATGAAATCAGGAAAATAGTTACCATAAGCATCATATCTTCTATTATGATATTCTTTGACTGTTAACTGCAAGTTTCATGAATATTTCAAGAGTTTGATGGCACCAAAAGATGTTGCCGGGATCCGTTAGCTGGTCACAATTTTCGTCGGGCGTGTGATTGCCGTGATTTATTTGCAGGTAGTAATTTTCACAACAGAAATTAGAAAAGGTGAACTTTCTCGTTTATCTTCTTACTCGGTCTAACGCGGCTATGACTGCATCAATGACTTCTTGAGTTGTGTTGCTTCCTCTGGTAAAAGATTGGTTAATGATATAATCAAAATTGTGCAGCGAAAAAACCTACCAGATGGTTTGGTTCACTCATCACTCCATTATTACTTCGTAAAGCATCTCATTCAATAGAGACAATGAATTTTTATCAAGATTATTGGGTTCTTTTGATGTTGGACGTCGCTCTTAAGGGAATATTTCGATTTTCTTCGTATCTTTGGGTTTAATATTGTTGTTTTATGTATGAATTTTTTGTGTGACTATTATCTCCATTTTTCTATTTATACTTGGTCCGTTGTAATTCTACTTCATTTCATTATTTTTATTAATAAAATTCAGTTGTCATTGTTCAAAATTTATATCAAGAAAAATAACGTGAGGCATAAGTTTGCATGGGAACTAAGATAGTTATTTTCAGGTAAATTTCGATGTTCCTCTAAGATCAACCCTCTCTTTTCTCAAGATTTTCATTTTCATAAATATAGAGGTTTTCAAGTTATACTTCTCACTGATTATTTGTTGAATCTCACCAAATTTTCATCTGAGATTGGCTCCTATTTGCATCTAATGTCCTAAGCATGAGTTTCTTCTTGATTCTGTGTTGAGGTCTGCAAGTGCAATCTTACTCGGTTTTGGTCTGAGAGAATGTAAAATATTGCAACCGTGGAATTGGTAGTTTTGCACTTAAACTTACACTGGAATTCAAATGATGCGGTGCAATTGATAATGGAATACTTAAACATAAAAAAATTCAAGTGACTTATTTAATATTCTGCACCTGAAGCTAAGAATCTGAATAGGAAATGAAACAGGCAAATCAAGTCTTCACTCTATTACAAAAATCTTGCTAAACTTCCCCTGCTCGGGAACTTTCAGCATTTTCCCAGACAAAAACACATGATACCTTGCAATTCATCATCAATAGTAGTACGTATGTCCTACCGACATAAAACCAAAGCAAAAAAAAAACATAGAAAAGTGAATACAAACATAAGAGAACAATAGCACATCATGAATCAAGCATGCTTTGCCTGGAAATCCTTCATGAAAGAAACCAACTTCTCAACTCCAGCCAAAGGCATAGCATTGTAGATGGAAGCTCGCATACCTCCAACCGACCTATGCCCCTTGAGCTGCACCATCTTCTCCTTCTCAGCTTCCTTCAAGAACTCGGCCTCCAACTCGGACTTCTCCAACGTAAACGGAACATTCATCAGCGACCTCACGGATTTCTCGACCGGACACCTGTAGAACCCTTTGCTTTCATCAATGGCATTGTACAAAATACCAGCTTTCTTTTCATTCTTCTTCTCAACCTCCTTCAGTCCACCCTGCTCCAAAAGATCTTCAAATACTAGACCACACATATAGATCCCGTAACAAGGAGGTGTGTTGTACAAAGAGTTGTTGTCGGCGTGGATCTTGTAATCAAGCATCACCGGGGTAATCTCCTGTGCATTTCCGATGAGATCTTTCCTCACGATCACGATGCAAACCCCTGATGGCCCTACATTCTTCTGCGCACCGGCGTAAATCAACCCAAACTTGGTTACATCAACCGGCTTGGAACAGAAATTCGAAGACATATCAGCTACGAGAACCCCATTTGGATTGCCGGGAACCGGATAGTTCTTGAACTCAACCCCGTAAATAGTCTCATTGGCGCATATATGCAAATACTTGGCGTTCGGGCTTAGTTCCAAACCGCCAAACGAGGGAACCCTCACGTAATTCTCCGATTTCCCATTCCACACGACTTTGGGTTTGCAGTATTTCTTAGCTTCTTTGAAAGCCTTGTCTCCCCACGAACCAGTGACAAGATAATCAACGGAGTCATCAGGCTGACAGAGATTCAAAGGGACAGAAGCGAACTGGGTTGTCGCCCCACCTTGGAGGAACAAAACGGCGTAGTCTTCGGGGACGTTGAGAAGCGCACGTAGATCGGCCTCGGCTTTCTCGATAATGGAACGGAAATCCTTCCCGCGGTGGCTCATTTCCATGACGCTCATGCCAGATCCGCGCCAGTTGTAGAGCTCAGCTTGGGCCTTGAGGAGGACGTTCTCAGGCAAGGTGGCGGGACCGGCGGCGAAGTTAAAGACCCGATCTTGAGATTGGGATTGGAGGGAAGGGCGATCTTGGATGGTGGATGAGCAAGAGATGGAGAAGGGCTTGGGTGAGGTTCGATAATGGAAGGTGGTTTTGGGTTTGAGAAAGGCATGGCTTTGATGGGTCTTTTGAAGGAGAGGCGTTTGTGGGGTGGTTAACGGTGTCGCCGCCATGGATGTAGATTTTCTCAGAGGAGGAAGAAAGATTTGGAGGTTGGTGGCAAAGATCTGAATGCAAGTAGGGGAGTATTTATAGAGGGTTGTTTTTAGTGATATTTTCTATTGGCTCCTTCACCTCTACGAGAGAAGGGAAATGGAAAAAGGATGGACGATACAGCGGCTGTTGCCTACTTTGAGTTTTGAGGGTTGGTGAGAAGTCGACGGTGTCGTTTTGGAATTATTTGGGTTTGCGTTGGTTGGTTTGTTTTGTTTTGGGGTGCTTGTATTTTTTCCTCCTTTTTTGTCGTATTAATCCGTGGAATGCAAGAAATTATATTATATCTAGTAAAGTAAATAGAATGCTTATCGACTAACCTTCAAAATATATATTTCTAATCATTGGTTAAATTAGGGAAAGTCCCATTTTTAAAAAAATAAAAATGGTACCTTCAAACAATTATTTAGGAAAATTTTTTAAAATAATACATATTTCAAAAATTATAATATGAAAGAATTTGAATGTCATTTTTATATATATTATTAATCTTTATAGGTGGAAAGAGAATTGTCGACGACTTCAGAATTTTTTATTTTAGAATTAAAATGTAAACATATGAGATTATGATGATTGAAATATAAATTTTAAAAACTTGACACAGAAAATTAAATTAAATCATCTGATTTTTCAACTATAAAGCGAGTCCAACTATAGTTGTGTGCTCGTATGTTTGATTAAAATGATTTTTTTAATTTGTATAACTTTTTAATATCTACACACGAATAAAGAGACATAGTCGTTTTGTCGCTGTCTTCTCTCAAAAAATATCATTTTGGCATTTAATATTGATTTTTTCAATTTTTATCAAACCTTTAGTTTTATCTTCGATCTTTTTAAAACCGTATTTTTAAAGTTTATCATTTTGAGCCATATAAATTCAAGCTATTTTCAATTGGATCCCTTAATTTTACCACATAACCAAAATAAAATATTTCAAAAGCCAATAAGATAACAAAATTTCCAATTACACTAAATTTGTGTTTTTTTTACTTTTATTTCTGGAGCTGCATTTTCGGGGTCGGGGGTGGTTCTACTTTGCTATGAAAATTCTAAAGCAAAAGAAATGGAGCATATTTTCTTCCCCGCAGAAGATATATCTTTTTGTTTAATCACCGGTATCCAACATCGACTTATATATCTTGTTAACTTGTGAAACATCGCATAAGTTAAAAATCTCCAAACAAACTAACTGAATTGAGCAATCATCACAACGGAGAGACCAACACAAGAAAATGTAATACACAATTACTAATACAATAATGCTTAAATTATAATATAAGCATATTAACCCACTAAACTGTCAAAATTTTGTTAACAAGTCTAACCTATCCAAATACCAAAATGTTTCTATCTAATCCCTCTCCTCTTAGTTCTCTATCTATTATTTTAACACAACTTGTGCTGTTCATAAACAGATTGTAGCATGCAATTGCAAATGCAAAGGCAAAATAATCAAAGTGGTCTACTGAAGAGACTAGAAAGTGAACTTACACCGCTTCTCTCCTTTCCTGCTCTTCCTTTTTCTTCTTCTGTTTTTCCCTTTGCTGCATGTAGTGGTGGAACATGGTGTTTCAACTTCTCTGCTACTAACTTCGTATGCTTCTTAGAATTCTTTGCCTTATCCTTCTTGCCTTTCGATCCCTTTACCACTGTCTTCTCCTGACCCTGTAAAGGACCTATTTCATTCTCTGATATGTTTCCTTGGATCGAGTTTATCTTGAATTCTGAAATTTTGCTCGTCTTCATTAACTTCTGTAGCTTCTTGCCCATGTCTTTCAGATCATCTTTCACAACCACTTCCCGGTTCTTTGTGGTAGTAGTATGTGGCTCTGAAGGATTCTGGTTCGTCTCAACCAATTTTTGCTTCTTCGGCATCCTTCCCTTGCCATAGAATTTGACAAGGATGGGGCATGTCTCTTATCCTTCTTCGTTGGAGATTGATTATTGGTCAAAAATTCATCACTCGCCTTTGGATGTAGGCAATCTTCCTCATCAGTGGCTATCTCTGCTGCTTCTCGACAGGGACCAGCTTTCATTGTTTCTAAAATAATTTTGCCAAGCGCATATCTTATCTCGCATGGATCCCCTATCCCAAGCAGGTGATAGTTAATCTCAGGACTTATTCTCCCTCTTCCTTTTGTAAAAGATTCAATATCTTCTACTATCAGGTCAAAAAGTTTAGCAGTATTCTTTGCAATTCTCTTCGGTATAAACACCTGGAAAAGAGAAACCTATTTACTAAAAGAAGATACGAATACAGATAAGTTCATGTCCAGAACAATGCCAATTACTGGTGAGAAACCAAAAACATATCACAGCATGATATAGGGGCATTTCAGATGGCAAGTTAATTTATCTTCGGCATGAAAAACATGAAACCGTCTGTCTGATAAGAAAGGTAAAAAATTCAATGGAGTGGATGTCAAAGGTACTTACCAAGCCAGAGCATGGAGAAAATGGATTCAAGTAGATTGTTTGTCTCTGTTAAAAACAGAATCTTGCACTAAAGATGCAAACTGAGCAACTTCTTCAGCAAGAACTTCATCTGATTTAGTTTCTGAAAACCCTGAGATTTCAGGAACGAATTTAACTTCCAATTTAGCAAGTTCTCTTGCAAATTCAAGACCTGCCTTCCAATTTCCATGATATAGAACAGAAGCAAACGTCCAGACAATACGAGCATCTTGAGGGTTGTTTACCAATGCCAGGTGAAACATCAACAATCCAACCCTGTTCTATGCAGAAAAAAAAGATTAAGGAATCTCAGATACTGAAATACATGATAACATGAAAATCCACTTGATAGCATCCACTAGTTCCTTGAATTTAGTCAATTACACATTATGATAATTCCTCTTAATATGAACCATCATATGCAATGCAAAAATATTTCCAGGCATATATGCTCATTATTCTCGGAAATAATATTTTCAAACCAATCTGAGAGAGGTTTAAACAGAGGTTGCCAAACTTTCCAGTAAACTAAAAGAACCACTCTTTACAGTAGCCAAGAGTTTATTGATAATGATAACTATAAAGAAGGCTTATGGTATTCTATGCTTGAGTTGAGAACAAAACAAGAGAGACAAGCTCACCATAGACTGCTATCAGCAGGATGATCACAAGAAACCAACTTATCCAAATTGAAGAATAGTTTCTGCCAAAAAAGATAGATTCAGGAAGTCAAACCATCAAGCCTAAATTCTTGTGTTTGAAAGACCTTATTAAAAATCATAGGTATGCAAGACAGTGGAATAATATCTCTTTCTATATTGGCTGGAAAAATATTTTGAAAATTTTATCAAAATTATGTCAAAACTATATAAAATTTCCATGCTAAGCATAATAAAGATGTAGGATAATACGGCTTGTATATTTTGTAAAAGACTTGTAAATTGTGTAAAAGACTAAGAGTTATCTGTTAGTAGGATAAAGACTAAGAGTTATCTGTTAGTAGGATTAGAAATCTTCTATTATTAGGATTCCTAGTTAGAGATAAATTCTTAAGGACTCTATAAATGAGTTCTATGTTGTAATCCATTCAGTTGTTGAATAACAGAACAATCTCTCTTCTGTTTTCACTACTTTCTACATGGTACCAGCTTGGGTTTCGATCTTCTAAGTAAAACCCTAGTCGATGGCCACCTCTTCTTCTTATAATTCTTCTACTGAAATCACTTCTTCACCAGAAATTATTTATGGTTCTGACGATCTCAATGACTCTTCCATTCTTGTTATTACCTATCATAGATTGAATGGAAATAATTATTTGGAATGGTCTCAATCTGTCAAGATTTTTATCTCAAGGCGAGGCAAATTGGGCTATCTCACAGGGGAGGTTGACAAGCTTGCGGCTACTGCTGCTGGATATGCCAAATGGATGCAGGAAAATAGCCGTGTGATGTCTTGGTTGCTCAATTCTATGGCTCCCAGTGTAGGTGGAAATTTTCTCCTTTACCAAACGGCGGCTGAAATCTGGAGTGCTGTCCAAGAAACCTATTCCAATACAGATAATATCTCGGAGTTGTATGGGATTGAGGGATTGAAGGTCAGGCATCAGTTCTCAAACAAGAAGGAATGTCAGTCACCCTATACTATAATACCCTCAATGCCCTTTGGCAGCAGATAGACCTTTATGAGCAGAATGAATGGGAGACACCAACCGATGCTGCCTTGTACAGGAAAATTACTGCACAACGCAGAATTTTCCAATTTCTTCATGGGTTGAATAAAGAGTTAGATGCAGTTCGTAGTAGGATTCTTAGCAGCTCCCCTCTTCCTTCGATTAGAGAAGTTTTTTCAGCAGTTAAGAAGGAGGAGAGCAGGCGCACAATGATGCTTCCTGAATCTTCTTCCCATGAAGGATCTGCTCTTCTCACTCAGACAACTTCTACTAAAAAAGGTCGCCCTTGGTGTGATCATTGCAAGAAACCAGGCCATTCAAAGGAGAAGTGCTGGAAGCTTCATGGCAAACTAGTCGATTGGAAGCCAAGGTCTTCTAAAGATGCACAGTAGCTTCTGTCTCTAGTGTTACAAGTTTCACTAAGGAACAGATTGAAGATCTTCAGAAATTGTTTGGGAAATTTGCATGCCCTGGTGAGGCAAATTTGGCCATGAAAGAAACTGAAGGTACCTCCTTCCCTACAGCCCTTTTATCTGCACAACTTACTCCAACTTGGATCATCGACTCTGGGCGTCTGACCATATGTTTGGTAACAGGGAGTTGTTCCTTAAATACACAGCATCTTCTTCTGGTAGATCTATTAAAATTGTTGATGGCTCCCTTTCTCAAATTCAGGGCTGTGGTCCTATTAGTATTAATGAAAATCTGTTGCTCCATGATGTCTTATTTGTCCCCAATCTTGCCTGCAATCTTATATCTGTTAGCAAGCTTTCAACAGATTTAAAATGTTCCACAACTTTTAATGCTTCTGGTTGTGTTTTGCAGGCAATGGACTCGAAGACAATGATTGGCAATGCTAGTTTGCACAATGGCCTCTATGTTCTTCATGGCACTCCACCCTCTTCTACCTCTCAATCTCCTTGTTCATTTACAGCTTTAGGACAAAATGATAATGTTTTATTGTGGCATTTTAGGTTAGGTCATCCTAGTTTTCAATATCTTGCAAAATTGTACCCTTCTTTATTCATCAATAGAAAGCCAAGTTTATTTAAATGCCATATCCGCCCTCTTGCTAAACAAACCAAAGCATCCTACTTGCCATCTACTTATAAACCATCTCACCCTTTTTCTTTGATCCATAGTGACATTTGGGGGCCTTCTAGAGTGAAGAATGCTGATGGTTGTAAATGGTTTATTACTTTTATTGATGATCATAGTAGGACTACTTGGATTTATTTGATGAAAGAAAAGTCTGAAACTGAAAGCATTTTTGAGAGATTTTACACCATGGTTCTTACCCAATTCCATACTAGAATCCAACTGTTTAAATCGACAATGGCAAAGAAATTTTTTGCTAGGTCTTTGGGTGATTCTTTTCAAAAAAAAATGGATAGTTCAAATTAGTTCTGTGTTGATACTCCACAAAGAATGGAGTTGCAGAGAGGAAAAAAAACGACACCTTCTTGAAGTCACTCGATCCCTTTTATTTACTAGTAATGTTCCTAAGTACTTGTGGGGAGAGGCTTTGTTAATCGCCACATATTTAATCAATCGCATGCCCAGAAGGTTTTGAAATTTCAAACCCCTCAATCAATTTTCTTGGAAAGATATCCCACTTTAAGCCTTTTCTTGTACATTACCTCCTAAGATTTTTGGTTGTACAATTTTTATTCATAATTCACCATTAATAGGTCCAAGTTAGATCCTAGATCCAAAAGTGTGTCTTTGGTAGGTATTCTTCACTTAAGAAGGGCTATAAATGCTATCACCCCCATCTCAAAATTTTTGTTACTATGGATCTTACCTTTTTGAACAGAACCTTATTTTACTAAGGCTGCAATTCAGGGGGAGACTTGGGATGATTTTCAGCCTTCTTACCAACACCATGTAACTTCTCCTAGTTTTTCTATACCTCCAGACTTTTCATTCACTCACTCCACAAATCCACCCTTGTTGCCTACAACACCTTCAGATTTCTCACCTATATCTTCTTTACCAATCCCTTCACAAACACCAGCAACTTCTCAAGATCCTTTCAAAACACCTACTCCTCCCAAACAACTTCTGACCTATACAAGGAGAAAGAAAATTATACCCGAGGCCATCTTGCAATCTAACACTTGCCGAGAATTGGATTTGAGTCCAATTGCCAATATGGAAGATGAAGGAAATTTGATCAGTAAGTCTACTACTAATCTGAATGATTTTCCTATTGCTATTAGAAAAGGAGTTAGACAGTGCACTAAACATCCTATCCAGAAATTTGCTGCTTACAGTTCTTTGATGCCATCTTTTAAAGCTTTTACAGCAAGTTTAGATGGAAAAGAATCCCTACAACTATTGATAAGGCACTAAAGCATCCTAAGTGGAGAAGGGCTATTGAAGAAGAGATCAGTGCACTTGAGAAAAATGGTACCTGGACAATAATAGATCTTCCCCAAGGTAAAAAACCTTTCGGTTGTAAATGGGTTTTTTCTGTGAAATATAACTCTGATGGCAGTGTGCAGAGATATAAAGCAAGACTCGTGGCTAAAGGGTATACACAGACCTATGGGATTGATTATACTGAAACTTTTGCTCCAGTGGCAAAACTCAACACTGTTCGAGTTCTGTTAAGTCTTGTTGTCAACAATGATTGGAACCTGCACCAACTTGATGTCAAGAATGCATTTCTTAATGGGAAGTTAGAGGAGGAAGTTTATATGAAGGTCCCACCTGGTCTAAAATCAGTTGAAGGAAATAAGAAAGTTTGTAAGCTCAACAAGTCACTTTATGGTCTAAAACAGTCCCCTCGAGCTTGGTTAGACAGGTTTACTAAGGTTATTCTAAAGAATGGATATAAGCAGTCACTAGCCAATCACACACTCTTCATTAAGGTAACTTCGAAAAATAAAAGGGTTATCTTGATTGTTTATGTGGATGATATAATCTTGACAGGGGATGATGATGAAGAAATTAGCTGCTTGAAGAATCTTCTGAATAGAGAGTTTGAAACAAAGGACTTAGGGAAGCTTAGATACTTTCTAGGCATGGAGGTTGCAAGGTCAAGTAAGGGGTTGGTGATTAATCAGAGGAAGTATGTCCTTGATTTACTAAATGAAGTTGGAATGCTGGGGTGTAAACCAACAGATACACCAATGGAAGTCGGCTTGAAATTTACTAATGAAACAGGCTCTTTAGTTGACAAAGACAGGTTTCAGAGATTAGTGGGAAAATTGATCTATTTATCACTAACCAGGCCGACATTGCTTTTCCAATGAAACGTGATAAGTCAACATATGACCAATCCCAATGAAGAACACATGGCAAAGAGCAAAATGTAATTCTTAGGTACTTGAAGAAGACTATGGACATGGTTTATTGTTTAAAAAGACACAGACAAATCAGTGAAAGTATTCACCGACTCTAGTCAAATGGAGAACTCACCGAAAGGAGATCAACCAGTGGCTCTGCACTTTTGTTTGGGGAAATCTCGTGACTTGGAGAAGTAAGAAGCAATCAATTGTCTCGTAAGCGGTGCAAAAGCGAGAATTCGAGCTTTGGCACTAGGAATGTGCAAGGAATTTGGTTACTTAAGTTCTTGAAGAGCTAAACACGTACCAAGAAAATAAGTTTGAGGTTTTGTGTGATAATCAATCGGCTATTCAAATTGCTAGAAATCAGTTCAACATGATAGAACAAAACATGTTGAAATAGACAAGCATTTTATTTGAAAAAAAATCAACAATGGGGTAGCTTCTTTGTCATACATCCCTACTGTAAGGACAACTAGGTGATGTACTTACAAAAAGCCTTACCCAAATTAGTTTTTGATGAGTTCTTATCCAAGTCGGGACTATACAACGTATACTCTCCAGCTTGAGGAGGAGTGTAGGATAATACGGCTTGTATATTATGTAAAAGACTTGTAAATTGTGTAAAAGACTAAGAGTTATCTGTTAGTAGGATAAAGACTAAGAGTTATCTGTTAGTAGGATTAGAGGTCTTCTATTATTAGGATTCCTAGTTAGAGATAAATTCTTAAGGACTCTATAAAAGAGTTCTATGTTGTAATCCATTCGGTTGTTGAATAACAGAACAATCTCTCTTCTGTTTTCACTACTTTCTACAAAAGATTATTTTTGCAGATAATAAATGATTATCAAATTGTTACCATAACTCAAAAAGCATTTAAATTGCTCTTTCTATAAGATAAACCTTAACATTCTAGACAATGAGTGAGAGTATCAAGAGAGTGCAATAATATCTCTAAATTGATTTGAATACCAAATACCTTTTAATACTGAGTATTTATATTGTCCCAAAAGTAGGAAAACAGTCCTAAGTCCTAACAAAGGCAGCTTGAATTGATTTAAGACCAAGCTCACCATCAGCATCATTGAATTCTTGGCAGATTTCTGTTGATTAATGTATGCTGCCTGCGAAGCAAACAAGTCTCAGCTAACCTCTACAATGACAATAAATTAAATTATGGACAACCATAAGCTAAAAGTGTGTGAACCTGAAATGGAAGCAAAATGTTCAGCAGGTTAAATCTCTGGAGCAAGATGATGGATGGCACAGCAGCTCAATATGACAGCATGTAGTTCATCTCCAGCATTAATCTGAACTGGATAAATGAAGATCATTATGATGATAAGTAATAGGTAAATATTGATAAAATCACCTTAAGTTTACACAAAAAAGACAAGGATCCAAAGGCGAACGGCTGTAAATTAGCCACAGTATGGTTGGTTCTTTGTACCGAGTTGAGGTTTACCAAGAACAAATCTGAACAGTACAAGAAAGGGAGGCAAGAAAAGAATCACAGTCATAAATGGGGAGAGAGAGACAGAGCAAGTAAGAGAAGAGACACTATCTAGGCAGCATGAAAGTTTTCAACTGATATTTCTGAACTACCTTATCTAATCCCCCAATGGAGGACGAAAGATTGTGCATTGCCCTCTCAGTATCCTCTAAAAATGAAAAGCATAGGCGAGCTGCAATTCTTAAGCCCCAGAGAATTCTTGCTAGGTCAAAAAAATTGCGGTGAATGTTCATTAATGTCTGATAATGTAGCAGTTCTTCCATCCAAAAAAACATATAAGATTTTGCACTAAATAAAGCTATCACCTACCACAGTCCTCTCGAAATGACACATGCGCAGGGATTAACGTCCGTAGCTGAGTCAACGCACCAAACAGAAGAGTCAGAGGACGAAAGATTTCAACTGATATTTCTGAACTACCTTATCTAATCCCCCAATGGAGGACGAAAGATTGTGCATTGCCCTCTTAGTATCCTCTGAAAATGAAAAGCATAGACGAGCTGCAATTCTTATGCCCCAGAGAATTCTTGCTAGGTCAAAAAAATTGCGGTGAATGTTCATTAATGTCTGATAATGTAGCAGTTCTTCCATCCAAAAAAACATATAAGATTTTGCACTAAATAAAGCTATCACCTACCACAGTCCTCTCGAAATGACACATGCGCAGGGATTAACGTCCGTATATGAGTCAACGCACCAAACAGAAGAGTCAGAGGGTAAACATCAGTCCAGGTTATGAAACAGAAAATTGTTATTGGCAGAGGTGGATAATCACCTTTGACCACTTCAGGTCTGACACTCCATCATTGTAATCATAGATATTACCCGTAAAAGGGTCAAAAAATAAGCTGCACCCAAAATTCAATCAAAATCATTATCAACCAGATGGCATCAAACCCAAGCTTAATCATGGATAAGATGATAAAGTGGGGTCGTAACAAGCTACTATACGAACTACAACAGCTCTTTCCATGGAATAAACAAAATAAACATACATGAGAACTGATACCTATTTCTCCAGCGAATTAAGTCTTTTTCACCACATCTTTTTGGGATTAAAGATGATAAAGCCTTTTCTTTTTCTTCGTTATGTTTTGCAACCGTCTCAAAGCTTGATACCTATTAGAACATACAAAATCAATATAACACGTTAAGAAACTTCTCGCTACTGAGGCAATTCTATTCCAGAAGTAACATAAAAAGTTACCCGTAGTAATGAACCAAGAAACTGACCTCAATTATAGAACCTTTTATATGCACCATGCATATAGGAAATCTTTGACCAATAATCTGAGCTCGATGAAATTTCTTTTTTATCTGTAGTAAGATATTATGAATAGCAATAGAAAACTTTTATATCAACCCACATTCCCCAGCAAATTCTAACTAAAGAGGAATACAAAGAACATTGTGACCAAACCTGTTTAAGATTTGCAGTAGTAATCACATCAAAATCTTTAGGTACTCTATTTAGTAGTAAATCTCTAACACAATCGCCAACTAAATAGGCCTCAAAACCTGAAATATGTAAGGATAATATGACTATTGGGAAAAATGTAACCAAAGGAGTAAACTTGGTTGAAATATTCACCTGCATTTTTCAGCTTAAATACCCCACATTAAGGAGACCTTGGCAATAGGAAGCAATTAATAAAAACAAATGGGTAAAGTAAAAGATGATTACCTCCTTTATGAAGAACATTTAATACAACCCAGGATGGCTGCGAAATCATAGAAGCAGATATCCCCACGTTGCTTGCTTGAATTTTCTTCCATTTGGACGTGTCAACTACATCAAAATTTTAATAAGAATCAAGGGTTTCAATTCCCACATAATGATCGAAAAAGAAATGCTGAACAGAGAGGTTAAATTAGACAAAGGGATATACTTGGTTGAAGATTGGGATTAGCCGCTGGGGCCATTTCAGAATATAATTCGGCTTGCAAACTTCTTTCACCTAACGAGGTGTGGTTGCACCTCTAAGCCAAAAAAAAAAAAAAAGCAAGTAAGACTTGGTTTTATGTTGAAAAGATATTCGACGAATTGCCGCAACCAAAACCAAAGACAGGGAGACAAAAGAAAGACATGGAGAGACCTGAAAGCGAGTGAAGGATTTGAGAGAAGCGGATAAAAGCTTTTTGGCTCTCATAAAAATCGCCATGGATATCTGAGTTAGGTCATGTTATGTCTACGTGTTGTTGCTGGTATGCCCCCCTGCTGCCCGGCCGGCTGTTTGAAGCTTTAAGAACCAAATCAAGGAAACAGGGTTCTTAACTTTCGAGTGAGCCAGCCATTTTTGTTTGTTTAGTACTTATTTGGATTTGAGAGACATCTTTGGGCTTAGGCTCTATGGACTCCACTTGTAAACTATACTTCTGTAAATAACCTTTCTTGGATTGGGCTTATGCCTAACTATTCAGGTTTATTTAGTATTGGATTGGAGGCAGCTAAGAAGTGGGAAATTTTTTAGATTTAAGGGGTGTAATGGGTTCTAATTGGATTAAAATTATCAAATTTGGGTTTGATATTTTGAGATTAAGTAATTTGATCCTTTTAGGACATTGGATCAAATTGGCTAATAGATTATCAATACACAATTTTTTCCGTTTATCTTGCGCTAATTAGGGGTGTTTAAATGGTTGGTTTGGTTAATAATTGAATTACCCTAAATCGAATTAATCAAACTCTTAAAATATTAATCATTAGTTGAATCAATTTTTTTAAAAATCATTAACCAAACCGAACTAAGTTCGATTAATTCGGTCGGATTTTGAATTAACCAAAATTTTTAATAAGTTTTAGATTTAATTCATTTTTTATGCATAGTTTTGATTAAAAAACAATTTGAATAGCAACAAACTGTTTTGTTAGATATGTTCATTTTTAGATTTTATTTTTCTCTCTTTTGGGTTGGTTTAAATTTGAGATTAAAAATATAACATTAGATTTTAAATATTATGGAGATTTGGACTTAAAATTAAAAACATATTGTTTATATATATATATATATATCAAATTTCGAATAATTAACTTGCTTTGAATCGAATTAGTCGATAACTGAATTTTGAAAAAAAAATCATTAATTGTTTGACCGACCAAACATTTAATTAACCCAACTAAAATTTGGAATGATGTATGGGTTTGCATGCAGAGGAATGACTGTTAAGGACTCAAAGATCAGCTGTACAACACAAATGAAGTCCCATAAGCTTTTACTATAATTTCTTAAGAAAACTAAAGCTAGCAAATCTCCATCAGTTCAGTAGTGCAGTATATACAAAGGAAGTTGAGATAGATTCTTTCTGGATGACTGGATTTTCAAATTCCAATTTCATGCAATCCACCCGACAAAAATCTTTAACTTTTTTTTGTGTCTTTTTCTATGCTCTAATGTTAAAATATCGAATTTTAAGTTCTAATTTTATTTTTTAAATCCTAAACTTTAAACCAAAAAAGACATTATATCTCTAATTACTTAACTCTAACCATAAATCTTAACTTAAACTCTAAAACAAATTTTTTTAGTATAGGGCATAAAAAGAAGGAGAGATGACTGATATGGAAAATTAGAATTCTCAACATTTATATACAGAAAAATATACCAAAAATTCTTCATTTTTCTCTCATTTCCATTAACAAACACGACGTTCTAACATTACTCAATAATCCGATCACTGATTCTGATATGCCATCCTCACCGTACGTTGAGCGATGTATATATATCCATGCATGGAGAGATGTAACCTTTCAAGATGAAGTGTCACCCACCGGTGGACTTAACGGGAATTAACCGCCAGTGAATTCGAAATCAATATATAAACACAACCAAAATCCAGCCTCGTTTCTTCTGTTTAAACAATCATTTTCTTGATATTTCTCCAAATATTGAACATGGCAGACCATAATGATCAATCGCCCGAAGAGAAATCATCTTCCTCTAAGCAGTATTCACCCCAGCAGGATAACTGTCCTCACAGAACATGCCAGAATGAGAAAAGTGACGAAGGCCAAAATAAGACCGCCGGGGGTGGTGGCGGTTCTTCCTCTTCCCCATCAATCTCCGCCAGAAAAAGAGGGAGAACCGATGCTGCGCATTCTGGGTCCAGCGGTGGCAGTGGCAGTGGGTCAAAAGCGAGGAAGAAAGGGGAACCGGAAATTCCTCGTCCTGAACCTACATGTTACGTGTGTAAAAAAGGTTTCGGGTCGTGGAAGGCGGTGTTCGGACATCTTAGAGCCCATAAGAGGGAAACCCCGGGGGCATTTCCTCCACCGGCATTCACTCCTCCGGAGGGGTCTCCGGAGAGGAACAATAAGGATGAGAATGCACTCAAGGATCAACTAGCTCCCACGCTGTTGAACTTGGCTCGTGAAACCATGCAAAAGATAAGTCAATACGACTCCAAGTCCAACACTAGTGTTGCGGCGGGGGATGCTACTTCGTCGAGGAGAGGGCGAGGGAGGGGCTTGGATATTGATCTGAATGATCCCAGAACCAGTTTTTATTTGGATCTAAACAACCCTCCACCATCAGAGGATGACGATGAAAGTTAATGCATGAATTCTCATGGTGTTGCAAAATCTGCGTTATCCAATGATGAAAATACCGTTTCTTTTTTGTCCCGTCTAATTCCTTGCAAGGAGTTGGTTAAAGTGGCTAGAGATCGAGTATTGATCATCAGCATTGGTATCAACCAGAATCTCTCGTCTGGCTAGCAAAACGATTAGTGGCTTTTAGCTTTAGCTTGATGTATATATTAAGGTGATTCATTTATAAGCATGTAGACTATTTATATGATGTTTTTTTTGTTCGGATCTAATTCAATCATTAATTTTTTGAATTTTATTAAACATGTTTGTGAAGTTTTTTTTTTTTTCTACTGCTCTAAAATAATAACTCATGTGTATGGTACTGTAATGACATCTTGTTAACATTAGTGAAAAATCACCTTTATATATTTGTTTCCGATAGAATTTTATTTATATATATATAGGTAATTATTTCATGCACAAGTACTTGTGGAAACTTTATTTCCACAAGCGCCTTAATTTTAAGGTCCAGTGATTTGGTTTAGGGTCTAGTACTTAGGGGTTTAAGTGTATGAGCTTTGGATTTATGGGATGTGGTTAGAATTTAAATTTTAGGGTTAAGTTTTAGGGTTTATAGGTTAAAACCGAAATCCTTAATCATATTACCCTAAACATAAACCATAACCTCTAAACTCTAAATTCTAAATCTATATACTTAACCCCCTAAAGCACCCTAAATTGAGTCAATAAACCCTAAAACAAAAGGCTCTTGTGATAACTTTTCATTTCCACCACCAGTGCATGATATGTATATAAATCTTTTTAGTTTGTAATTCGGTCCAATCCATTAGTTTGTAGAGTTATTTACTCGATTGCAGACATTTCTGGAACACCACCGATGACAAATAGTTATTTTAAAAGAATTTATTGTCAACCTCTTTCAGATATGAATCCATTTGATTTATAAGAGAAGAACTTGCATCAGTTCATACATGCGTTTGATTCACACTTTATGTTCTGAGAAATATTTATCATTCGAAAAGCAGAAAAAACGGAGTCTTTATCTAAAGAATATGCGTTGAGAAAACGATTCCCTAAATGCCTTTTTAGATCTTCTTCAATGTCTTGATTATTCACGGAATGTGAGAAGCGTATGAATAATCATTTGCGTTCGAAAGAAATCGAAGAATTTCTTGAAAATCCTACAGGACCCATTCGTTCTTTTTTTCTCTGATAAAAGGTCAAAACTTCATCAGAGTTCGAATTTTACTGAGAGATCCACTTATATGGTGTAAAACTCAATTACTTTCACACTTTTTTGGACCGTTAGATGATGGTAATTAATGACTAAGATTGTTTCCTTATCTTTTTTTTCCAAGTGATAATCTTCACATTTTTTACTGTTAATCTCATCCATCCATTTTACTCATCCAATGGTCATGGATTAGTGTAAAATTAAATGAGTTTTACACCATGTAACTGGATCCCATCCCATATATATACGAATCATTATTTGATACCCGCTGATGAAGAAAAATAATTCCACAAACGATCTACTTTTAACCCTAAGACCTAGACACTAATGATTAAACTTCCAAACCATAAATAGGATATATAAGAATAAAATCTTTTGTCACTTTTTGGTGCCCTTATCTATGTCCTTATGTTAGAAATTAAGGTTTAGGATTTGAGTTTAGAGAATTTGAAGTATGGTGTATTTTTTAAGGTTAGAATTTGAAATTTAAGGTTAAAATTAACATTTAATATTTTAATGTTGAGACATAAAAAGACAAAACGAAAAGAGAGGAAGGATTTTTATCTTATATATAACAACATCAAAATCTCACTTTCTATACATAACATATATCATCTTCTATGTGTAATGGTGGGTGGTTGTGCTTGAATATGGGAATTACTTGAAAGAAACGTGTACAATTCCAAATGAACCCAACCTCATTTTGTTTCATTGGCATTGGTTTATCCTAAAACAACAAAAATAGGATAAGGTTTCTTCTTCCTTTGTTCATTACCAGTGGCCCTCAAACTATAATCCATCCCGTCCTCATATTATTTCATATTATCATCTCTTCTTTTTCTTGTTGTTTCCCTTAATCCAAAAGAAGCTAGAAGCAACGGTCTAAACTCTACACTAATCTTAAATATCATAATCAAAGCACTACTTCAGGCCTTCTGCCCCATAATTTGTCTTAACAAAAAAACTACTAAGTACTATTTTTAACACATGACTTTGTTCTGATTAATTCGGATCGATTCATGTCGTACACTTGGTTTTGATGGATGAATTTTTTATGAAAATTTTCTGCATACACAAAGTCTCGAACTAGAGATCTGCTTAAGTGATATCAAACTACTTACTACTCGAACTGGACGGTAAATTACAAAGTACTATTAACGTAAAATGAATCATAAAACTCCATACTTAGCCGATTAAATCTAAATTTCAAGGCACCCAAAACGGGTTGTATATATAAAAACCAAGCCAGAGCTTCCTTCACTCTTCACGCTTATCTCCCTATCTCTCATATCATGGATCCTTACAGGGTACAAACCACCAGATTTATAGATTCCTAAAGCTTGCTAATTCTTTTGTTTTACAGTTCCATTTTCTTTCTGTTGGGTGGAATTATATCTAACAAAACTTCATCTTTTTCACTGCTGAATCTGATTTTCATCTGTTTCCATTGTTTTTTTTATTGTTTTCTAGGAAAACTTAAGAATGCAAAGTATGTTTTTTTTTTTTCACTTGTTTATTTATCTTCTTATTGGAGCTTCTTCTTCTTTTTTATACAGCATCGTCCCTCGAGTGCTTTCAATTCCCCATTCTGGACCACCAATTCCGGTGCTCCGGTTTGGAACAACAACTCGTCACTCACCGTCGGAGCAAGAGGTTTATATGATATTTGGTGTGCCTATTACATGTTTGTTTTTTACACATAGGAGAAGAACTGAAGCACAGTTTTTTGCAGGCCCGATTCTGCTGGAAGACTATCATCTGGTGGAAAAGCTTGCTAATTTCGATAGGGAACGCATTCCGGAACGTGTTGTCCATGCTAGAGGAACAAGTGCAAAAGGGTTCTTTGAGGTCACTCATGACATATCTCACCTCACATGTGCTGACTTCCTTCGTGCCCCTGGAGTCCAGACTCCATTGATTATCCGATTTTCCACTGTTATCCATGAACGTGGTAGTCCTGAAACTCTGAGGGACCCTCGAGGTTTTGCTGTGAAATTCTACACTCGGGAGGTAACTTGATTTTAACTCATTTTTTGCTTACTCATAGTATTGCCATATTTACATAGGTTAGAATCTAGTTAGATTTTGGAAAGTGGATATATATAGCCGCGGGTCTTGACAACACTGGTTGAAGGAGCCTATTAAAATTTTTAAAATTAAATATTTAAATTAATTTTTTTAAAAAATTGAATGGTTTAAATTAAAATTTTCAAAAAAATTAATACTTAATGTGAAATTTTAAAAAGAAAATTAAGAGAGAACTTAATTTATAATATTCAAAATTTTAAAATATAATAACAATTTTAAAAAAAAATAAAAGCATAAATTAATATTTTTAAAATTTTCAAAAGACTAAATATGAATTTATCAAATTTTAAAATGCCAAGACCCCACTAGCTCTCATAAGATTCCGTCTCACAATACATAAGTGTTTTTCAAAAGGTATTTGTTATTGTCGTTAAAAGGTACTAATTTTTTTATTCAAAAATTTAGAGTAGAAAGTTAAAAGTTAAAAGTTAATTTAGTTTTTCTAAACACTTGTTTGAAAAAGTGTTATAATATTGGAACGGTAATAGCAAGATAAGAAATGATCAGAAAAATAAATAAATGTAATTATTTAAGTGGAAATCTCAAAAGAAAAAAAATTACGGATGAAAGATTTTTACTATATCACAAAAATAAAAATACAACTGATAATTTTAACTCTAATTCTTAATATACTCAAAGGATGAAGTAGGGTTCTCCATGAATTGATTAGTGGTCTTTATAAAATATTCAGGCCGGTCTACAAAAAGATGTGAGTCACAACTCTAACAAAAAAAAAAAGACAATATCTAGTAAAACTCACATACTTTGTACACTAAATTAATCAAACTCTACTCACTAGGTCACCTCTTATCACTAACACCACTCGATGGATTCCTATACTAGTGTTTTTAAATGGCCAAAAGTAATGCTAAAGACCATCTTATTGGTTCTTCAACCAGGGTAATTTTGACATGGTGGGAAACAATTTCCCAGTGTTTTTCATCCGTGATGGAATGAAGTTCCCCGACATGGTCCACGCCCTCAAACCTAACCCCAAGTCCCACATTCAAGAAAACTGGAGGATCATGGACTTCTTTTCGCACCATCCCGAAAGCTTGCACATGTTCACCTTCCTTTTCGACGACATAGGCATTCCCCAGGATTACAGGCACATGGATGGCTCTGGTGTTCATACCTACACACTCATCAACAAGGCTGGGAAGCCAACCTACGTGAAATTCCACTGGAAACCAACTTGTGGTGTCAAAAGCCTGTTGGAGGACGAGGCCGTGCGAGTTGGTGGAGCTAATCACAGTCATGCCACACAAGATCTCTATGACTCCATTGCTGCAGGGAGCTATCCAGAGTGGAAACTCTTCATTCAGATCATGGATCCTGCTGACGAGGATAGGTTTGATTTCGACCCGCTTGATGTGACCAAGACCTGGCCAGAGGATGTCTTCCCGTTGCAGCCGGTGGGACGAATGGTTTTGAACAAAAACATTGATAACTTCTTTTCTGAGAACGAGCAGTTAGCCTTCTGTCCTTCTATCATTGTCCCTGGGATTTATTACTCAGATGATAAGTTGCTCCAGACTCGAATCTTCTCCTACTCCGACACGCAGAGGCACCGTCTCGGACCTAATTATCTGCAGCTACCGGCCAATGCTCCCAAATGTGTTCATCACAATAATCACCATGAAGGTTTTATGAATTTCATGCACAGAGATGAGGAGGTACATGTTAAGTTCATGATGGACAATAATTTAATTGATGCATTATGATATCTGATGAATGTTTTTTTTTCTTTGTTAAGGTGAACTACTTCCCTTCGAGATTTGATCCAGTGCGCCATGCTGAGAAGTACCCAATTCCTACTGCCATTTGCAGCGGCAAGAGAGAGAAGGTTTGGGTTTTTTTTCCCCTTTCACCATAAGTTGATTGAATCTGAAAAGTGCAGGCTGCCACTTCCAAGTTCCAACTGTTGTATTGTATTGTCACAGTGCATGATTGAGAAGGAGAACAACTTTAAGCAGCCTGGGGAAAGATACCGATCCTTTACACCCGACAGGTCTTTTCTTTTTCATTTGGTTAAGAAATGTTAATTTCCTTCGTTTATTTATACATTCATTTTAGATATGTAATGACATTTTGGTTGCGTCTCACTGTATCAGGCAAGAACGTTTTGTGAATCGCTGGATCGAGGCGTTGTCTGACCCAAGGGTCACACATGAGATTCGCCGCATTTGGGTCTCATACTGGTCACAGGTGGGACTATCGTTCTTTGATCTTACACCCCAACATGCTAATTATCTGTCGGATTAATAATGATGATGATATAATTGTCTGTGTTGGACTACAGACTGACAAATCTTTGGGACAGAAACTGGCTTCTCGCCTCAGTGTGAGACCAAGTTATTGATGATCAGAGCTAATCAGGGAGCATTTGCAAGAAGTGAACAACTAGTTAAACACTGGATTATGTGTCTCCTTCTGAATAAGAACATATATATCAATGTGCTGGTGTGTTTATGTATATTTAAGGATTCGAGAGAACCAGAGACCATCGCCATAAGAAGAAAGCTCCTTGATTGTTGATGGTAATGTTGGCAATGCCAAACATTTTATTCAATTAAAAAGGAATGCGACTGTAATTTAAGCATTCAGAATACACCTCACAACTCACTGCATACTTCGCGAGTAAAAACAGAGTTCTCTTTTTGTAGTGTTACATCAGAACTATAAAAGTAACAAGAGATGATGCCAAAATACAACTGGTAAAAAGATGGGTACAACAAAAGTTTATACAAAGGGAAACCAAGCCGACAGTGTTTAGTTATCCGTAAATCGCCTTGTTTTGGAATTGTAAAATGTGTATTCAACCCCTTTCTTTTTTTTCTTCACCACTTCAAATAGATCATTACATGGCAGCAAATATTGGAAAAGGATCCAGATTGTTTGATACTTCCTTAAATAGAGAGGAATGGATACTTCAGCCGGCAAGTCTTTATGTCTCCGGAGAAACATCACCATCACCATCACCATCATCCTCAGGATTCTCTGCGGAGGTTTGCGGAAAGAATTCATCCTCAGGGTAAATCTCCTTAAATAACTGTCATTTTCCACAACCACCATTACATACCAAACATCAATCAGAAATGTTCAACATTCGGTAACTCGGTACAGTAGGAAAGTTCATCCCAAAGAACAAAGTACATAAAAATCTCACTCTTGAAGAATATAATTTTAAATTTCATGAACACCAGCAAATTATGTACCTTAACAGCCGCATCTATGAGATCATCGTTGTTCAGTTTACCATCTGGCATGGGAGTTGAACAGATAAAATCAACTTGACCCTGAAATCAAAACATAGTTCTGTTGAAAAGGGCATTACAATCAACCGTTTATTGACATCGACAAAGCACATTAATAGAACTCCAAGCTCTAACAAGTAACAACTGTTGAGCAGACTGAGTTAAACATTTCTGGAAATAGTGATGATTATTCTGAAAAACGGAAAGCACCCATAAGAAACATACCAAAGTGAGCTCCTGATTATACAACGCACTCCAAAGTAGAGTAGGTTTCCCTTCTCCAGGATCACTTGGACCTCTAGAACTACTTTCGGCAGTCTCATCTTGAACTGCACAACCACATTCTGCAGTCTCACTTTGAACTGCAGCATTACTTTCAGAATTTATGGGAGGAACTGTAAGAAGGGTGTTCATGACTGCGTGAATTAACTTCTTCCCTTGATCGTCGTCATTACATAATGCTGAGATATATAACACAAACCTGAATAGAACAGGGAGAAAATTTTACATTTTTGCGTTAAGCATATAGACTAGAATTACTCCATTCTAGGCATGCATAAGATCAGAAAACTTTAACCAAGGTAAAGATAATAACAGTAAAGTTTCTCTATTCAAATCACTATCAATAAAAACTTAAATTTGTGCTCTTCAGGCCTGAAAGATGACATGGCTAAATGCTAGGTAGACAGGCCTCACTACTACAAAACTGATCACAAGTGGCACATTCAGAAGGCAACCATGGGAAAAGCAGCTCAACAAGGAAGCAAAAAGATGAGGGTTGATAAAATTCATCAATGTAAAACAACCAGAGAGATCAGAGAAGATAAAACCTATCCTCCTCAGAACCTAACAAACTTACATGCCTGGTGGACAAACAGCCAAATTGCTAGCTATTTGGAGAAGTCTGATGGAAGTAGCCTGCTCAGGAAACAATGCTAGGGGAAAAGAAGTCATTGGTTTTTTATCCTAGTTTAATATCATCAACAAAAGCAAAAGAAACGTTCTTACATCTTGGAGGATATACAACCAAAAAGTTGGACATGTCAGGCTTCAAAGAAGTCGTTGTGATGCATATTCCCCTCGCTATCTTTCCTCTGTCATCCTTCTCACTGAAAAATGGAAGCTTTGCTTGAAGTGGAGGTAGTGGGGATGACCCTGATGGCAATGTTACCTTAAAGGTTGGATCAAGGATCAGTTTCTGGCTGCATATATCCTGGCCTGAAGCTAATCTAACACCCCTATAACACCCGGAATCCTGAGAAGTTTTCAAAGGAAAAATATGAATATCTTCTACCTTAACATCATAACAGTTTGCTCAGAATAACAAAATATCTAACATGATATAGTCTAGCTTATGCTTCCATACCTTGTCTACAAGCAATGCAGTAACTGGCATACGCAATACCTGTGTCACATTTATTCAAATGGATTAGCGTAATCTTACAGGTAAAACATATCATGTAAAATCAGGCTGTCTGGCGCTAGGCATCTCAAAGATATGAAATGCCTTCAACCAACTCTTAGAGGAAATGAATATGGCTAATGAGAACTAAAGCAGATAAACTCCGTTTACATTTCTCCAATTATGAGTATATTCGGATGAATTGTACTTGATAGTGGGTACTCTGAAATGATTGGTAACTCAAGCCACCACTCATATACCATTTTAGATTTAAAAAAACTAGTGTAACTTTCTTCTGGTTTTTCTACAGATATACACTAATTTGCTTGATTAAGGCTTCAGTTCGCATAAAGTAGTAGACAACCAAGCATTAAAATATCAAGCAACTGAATCCACTCAATTCACATGAAAGCATTTGGTAAAAAGTACCAAGCAGGATAAAGAAATGTAAACACAAAATCAGGTTAGCATGCAATGATACACACACACGAACACAAACAAAAAAGAGGGAAAAACTACAATGGTAGGAAATTCATCAATAACTACATTAAAAGTTGTCAAACACAAGAATTATCTCCTCGTCCGAACTTACATAAATGCAGCCTTTGACAGCAGCACGGCGGCAAAAAGCTTGGGATAGTTCCCCTTGCCCATAGATAGGATATAACAAAGCTCCAGATGCATTTTGAAACCTGGAGACAGCGCATTAAGCATAAATATAGACGGAATTCGCTATAATAAGTTTATGTTCAAATTTCAAGTTTTCAACATGTAATTGAAATTTTTTAGTTGAAGACTTTACTTGAATAATGAACTGAAAGAATAAAAGTTAACCTGCCAATAGATGCATTATACATAGCCAACTGATCGATCCCATCTTTTGTCTTCATCAAATCTCTACAAACTCCAGTATCTTCTTGATCATAATCTGCCATTGCTATCGCATAGAGTATAAACCTGCAAAGACAAGGGGAAAAATCAAATGCAGTTGAAAATCACACCAAAGGTTTGAAGCAACGTGCAATGAGGGGGCAACTAGAGATGGGAAAATAAAAAATGAAAAGTTGTGACTAACGGACGATTTAATTTTGGGCGGCAATCCCATTTTATTCAAGAAGTCAACAAACGGACTCTGCAAATCCTCGTCGGAAATCTTGACGCCTTGTTCGCCAGCCAAGTGTCCCTGCACCAGCTTGAAGAACCTCATTAACTGATTCTTCTCCATGAGTCCCAGACTCTTGTCTTTGAATATGGCAGCTCTGGAATCCGGCACATTCAAGAGGTTCCCGTTTTTGTCCCCTACGAAAGTGGCGTCAATACTCTTGAACTCCATGTACTGATTAGCTCCCGTATTTAGTATCAATTCAATAGATTTGTCGGCGCAAAACAAAACCCTAGGTCCGGCCACATCGAGGTTGAACTTTCTGGAGTTTTGATCGAGGAGGTCAGGGGAAAAAACGGAGATATCGATAGAGGAGTAGAGAGGACGAGTAGATAAATCGAAGACGGAAAATTCATTGATGTCGTCGGAAGAGTGTGGGCACGGTGGTGACTGTGAGGTTGAGTGGGTGGAGAGGAAGGCTGGGAAATCGGCGAGAGGAAGAGAGGAGAAGTGGGAGCCGTAGAAGGGATTGGGATCGAGGTGGAGGACGGATTTAGAGGCGGTGGAGGCGGCGGCCGCTATTATAGATTCGGGAAGGCCGGTGCCTATGACGATGAGGTCGAAGGTGGTTGGATCGATTGGAGGGTAGGGTGGGATGTCGTCCATGGCGGAGCGAACTTTCGAAGGTAGAAAAATCGAAAGAATCAGGATAACGAGAAAGGAACCTGCAATTTATGTTTTTTCCTTTTTCGAAACAGTTTATGGGGCTAATTATTCATATTGGCACCAGAACTTTATTTTTATCTCAAATTGGTGTTTGAACTTTATTTTTATCTCAAATTGATATCTTAGCTTGAAAAAGAATCTCAAATTAATGCATGTATTGTCTCTACAACTCAGCAACCAATCTCAAAACAATTATGTCAACAAGTGCCATGTGTCAAAACATAATTGGTTGTTTGAATATCACATTAGCAGTATATATCAATTTGAGAATCTTGTTAAATTTAGATATTAATTTGAGACAAAAAATCATATACTAAAGCGAGAATAACTTATAAATTCAGGTACTGGTTTGTATAATAAACCTTTTGGCATCAAACATTATAAAGATAACAGAAAGAAGCATAATTAAACTGAGAGGGTTACTTAAGTTGGTGTTTTTTTTTTTTCAAAGGGAAATTTCATTAAAATAAAAATAACATACAATCATAGTTATGCAAGCCAAGAACAAATAACTAAAACGATAAAAATTGAGACATCAAACAGGCTTGTAACATAAAAACAAAACAAAAAAAGTCGTCGTGCATAGGGGTGCTTACCGAGTTGAGCAGCTCGTGAGCTGTTCGAACTCGACTCGGTCAAAACTCGGTAAACGCTCGACTTAAGTTGGCTCGACTCGAGACCTTAACGAGTTGAGTCGAGCAAAGTCTAACTCGACTCGATAAGTTCGCGAGCAACTCGTTAATTTTTTAAAATATTTTTTAATAATTGCAAGCAACAATGAATGGAGTGAAGAAATGTTGATTTCTTTATTTTCAAGATTGGTTATGTATCATTGCACTTTTTTTTCAATAATACTTTTAATATGTTAGTTTGATGTATTTGTGGATTGTTACTTTAGTTTTAATATGTTAGTTTGGTGAACTTGTGGATGGTTACTTTATTTTTAATATGCTAGTTTAGTGTATTTGTAGATTGTTAGTTTGGAATTTTGACTTTGAAAGTGCTTTATATACTCTTTTGATATTTTTTTGGTTAAATTTGTTAATTTATGTTTATATTAAGCCTCATATAGTATTATTAAATTTTACTTTTAGTTAAAAAAATGAGGTGAATTTTTTAGTAAGCTTAACGAGCAACGAGTCGAGCAACAAAATTTTTTAACGAGCAAGAGTCGAGCACTACCCAACTCGCAATCGACTCGCTCGATAAGCACCCCTAGTCGTGCAAATGAGCGGAAGAAGAAAAAACAGGTTGCAGTGATCGTCAACAATCATGGAGCAAAGTCGAACTTCAGTACTTACACAGGGCATGTAGTACAACAATAGTCTTAACGACAGGTATCGGTAACACCGAAGTGAAATCCAAGTGTCGGGCGAACCAGGACGATAGAGGATGCACCATTAAAATAGGCAAGCCTTTTAAAAAAAACCGACACAGCGTCGAGAACCAAAGGCCGCATGTACAAGTGACATCGAAGGGAGGAGATGCAAGAGCCACCACCACCACCATCAATATTCAACCAACCTGAAAAAGCAACAAACGGAGAAGAAAACAACTAAAACTGAAGACACATAGGAGAAAACGGTTCTCTCTACTCGTCTTTTTTTTATTCGAGCCAACAAAAAAGACCGATTTTCCATTTTCTAAAATCAAAGTCTAAACTTAATACGTAATGATTGAAACTCATAAAACCTATCGAAAAATACTAGAGAAAGATAGAGAAGTAAACCAACCGAAAAACAAAAAAAAAATCGTCTTATAGTTTAAAAAAAAAATAAGGGGAAAGAGGCTAATACCAAATAATGACAATGAACGATCGTTTGTTAGCCATCTATTAAAAAGAGTGAGATTTTATTATTCTTTTCGCATAGCAAGAGAACATTTTAATGGATTTTTATTTTATAATCATGGTCTCGTGGCGTGTGAAAAGAGTGTACAATTTTAGAACCAAAGCATACCCAAAACATAACAGGTATGAAAACTAATTCATTATCTATCATTTCAAATCGTTAAGAACAATAAACTAAATGCGGAAGCGTACTTGAATTCATTAATGGACTGAAAGCCTTGAATTTTTTTATGGAGATCGCCTAGAAGGTAGTTGTGATCTTCCAAGAAGATAGGTTAGCCTTTGCCGTAAAAACTCTCTGACGGGGATAAAAGTAATACAAGTTAACATATTTCTTGGGGGTCACTACCTCATTATATAGTTGATTATTAAATCAACTATTAAATATTTATAACTCTTCCCCTCAATGAATTATAAATATATCTTACGGTATATACACTTTTATTTTCATGACACTTTAATACCCATGACATGCCTAACATAATTGGTCACTTAATTTTGTGTCATACTTTATAATTGCATCATACATTATATATGTGTGCCCACAATTGCGAATTTTAACCCAACAATCTCCCACTTGGGCAACATATGTTTCTTGATAAATGTACAACCTTATGAGCTCAAAAATTGCTATTATATAATAGGTATTCAATAACAATCTCGTCCATCAACTATATCCATATAGGATCAAAGCAGCCTTTACCATATTTATCATGACTAGACCCATCAATGTCACATATACAAATATAGTCAAATGACATAGATTAATCATGGATGCGTAGCATGGAAAATTACATGAAAAGTGAACCGAACATGTCTATTTCCAGCTGGTCCTCTTAAACCTTAGTGAAATCAAACTTTACTGAATTCAGAGTGTGTATAAAAAATGAACTTTATTTCTGTAGAAAATAATCTTAAAATATCCTTAAACTAAAAAAGTAACCAAAATTGTGTCTAAACTAAATGAGCATTTTTCAAAATTACAAACTCCTACTAAAACTATATATCCTTAAATAATATTACACCCACATGAGTAGCGTGCTCATGAAAGACCTAAGGTGATAGTTTCTTAATAAGTGCGCAATTATGGAGTTTGTACCAGCATGCTCTATAGACACAACCACTCTGAATTTTCTTTAACAACTGGGAACTTAATATTTGTATGCTTCAAATTTGAAGTGTTTCTATTGTTTATAGAATAAATGAATGCATATTTATTATCATAAAATAACTTAAGTGGTCTTTCTATTAAATCTATAAGTAGCAGTTCATGTGACATAATTCTTTTGCATCAATATTCTGATAGAATCGAAGTCTGTAAACTTGATGATCTCTAACTTACCAGAACTCCGATACGTGAGCATGTAATTTTTGTTCTCTAAAGATATCGCATAACCCTATTAGCTGCTATCCAATAGTTCATACTATAATTGCTTAAATATATGTCTAACATTCCAACAATGTACGCAATATCTGAACGCTTACATATTTGAGCATAAATTAGATTCTCAATAGCTTATGCATGTGAAATTATTTGTATTTTATAAATTTCAATGTTACTTTCAGGGCATTAAGTAAGACTAAATTTGTCTTCTTTAGCAATATGAGTATCACTTGGTTTATTCCCACTGAACTTGTAGTATATACAATTATCAACTAAATTTATCTCCAAACTGAATGAGATAATCAATATAAAATTTATAATTTCATTACTGAGAGTCCTACTTAAGCTCATAGATGAACTTCTTTAATTTACATATTATTGATTTTGTATTATTAGACACAAATCTATGATTGTACCAAACGTTTCTTCAATGTCTCCATTGAAAAGCACAAGCTTAACATCCATCTTATGTAGCTCAAGATTAAAATAAACAATAAACGTCACGATTATCCTGAAAGAGTCTTTCAATGAAACTGAAGAGAGTCTCTACAAAATTAATATCTTCTTTTAGAGTGTATCCTTTAAATAAAATGCATGCCTTATACTTATCCACATTATCATTTGCATCCTTCTTGGTTTTAAATATCATTTACAACCAATTGATTTGCACCTTCAGGTAATGAGACAAGTTCATAAATTTTATTGTCTTGCATAAAATTACACTTTTCTTGAATGACATCAATCTACTTTTGAGAGTTAGAACTTTTATGGTTTAATAAAAATGATTGATTCATTTTCTATCATTCCATTATTATTCTTATTTTTCTTGAGGAAAAATAATATAATAATCTCGAATAGTATTTCTCCTTCCTCTCGTGGACCTCTTTAATGACACATGTTTTTTTAGGATGTTGAGTTTGTTCTTCAAAAACAATTACTTTATATTGTTCAACATTGTTTTGCTGAGGTGCTTGATTCACTTCTTGATTGATGATAGGTGTGAAAACCTAAACATCGTCAAAAGTGATAGTAAGAATTAAATTATAATCAAATTTCTCCTCAATAGCAATGTATCTAACCTTGTTTCTCCCTCAAAACTCAATATCCTAAAAATGTTATAAATCTCTCCTTAAAATAATTCTAATTGTAGGATCATAAAATTTACAGCCCATGGATCGCTTAAAATAACCGAAGTAGTTGTTCGCTTTTGAAATTTAATTTTCTTCACATATGTCCTAACTTATACAAAAGAATCAACACTTTGTAACTTATTGTTGTTTCTTTTGACTAGGACCCTTAGCAACTTTATTATAATATTTTCTTTTATTGCCCATATTCTTAGAGATACTAACTAAATGAGCACTAATCAAATGAGTACTTTTACACTTGTAATGCTTCAACTTTTCTTCATCTTTAACACAATAAGAAATGAGCTCAGTTAGAACATATTTCTCCTTTTTGTAGTTGTAACTTTCTTTTTTTATTCCGTTAAATTGTATAAGAAGTGGTACCAAAATCATAAGAACAAACAATTGTTAGAAAGTTTGACCTTATGTGTCTTAAATTTTGAAGCAATGTTAAACATTTTCATAATGTACTCCCCTACATTTCTTTGACCCTTATACTTCATAGACATCAAATAAGGTTAAGTGATGTCATCTTAACCTTAATGTTTTGGATAAAACATTTCTTAATTTCGTCAATGAAACCCTTAGTATGAATAATCTATTCAGATTTGTGCTCCTAAAGACTTACAAAATATTGTTCTTTATGTTCATAAGGCTCATACGATTTGAACGACCTCACCTCTCAAAATACCTTTTATGGGTGCTTACCACAATGAGAGGTGCCAGTTGTTCTTTCCTTAGTGCAAAGTCTATGTTCATATAACCACCAAATATAATATGTAAGTGTCTTTTCTATTCCTTGAAATTAGTTTCACTAAACATCAGTGTAGAATATATTTAGCATATATTGTGACAGCAAAGATAAATTTACCTAAATATAGAACAAAAATAAGTAAATAAAATAAAAATAAGCTCACATAAATCTTCATAAGTAAACAAATAAATTCAAAATAATGGCTAGTTCCCCTCAAGATACCAAGCACAACATTAATATTAAGTCTTCGGACAGTAATATTAACTGTAAGTGGTACTCTTGTTGTAGCAATCAAACATTAATAATAAACTATATCAAACAATAGATTAATCTTTGGACTAACATATTGCTCACATAAAATACCTTGTAATTGTTACACATTTATCGACACAGTTATCGTTGTAATTATGTCAAATATTAACTTTCCTTTGGGTCAATTAATAAATTCATGAATTACAAAAACTCATAATCATCTTGATATTTTAAATAAATTAATCTACACAAAAACGGTCACTTTGGTGACATTATGTTTCAACTAATCCATTAAAATATTAGAAATCCGAAGCTAAAATACGAATTTATTTGTTTCACAAAATTTCCCTTAATTTTATCTTTCAATTAAATTAAAAGATAACCAAAATAATAATAAATTTGAATTAAAGTAAACCTCATATCAAGATACCATACACTCCATTAATATTTTATCTTTAGACAAAACATTAACTTGCAAGTGATATCTTGGTACAGTAATCAAACATTGATAATAAGAACATGTCAAACAGAAATCGTCATTTGGGCCGATTTATTGCTCACATATAAAACTGAATAATTATCGCATGTTTATTACCATAGTTGCACATGTAATAATGTTAATTATTAACATTCCTTTGGGCCGATTAATACTAACATAATCTGACTTACATGCACAAAACCTTCTATATTTTAAAATAAAATAATTTTCACAATAGAGGTCACTTTGGTGACTTAATGTTTCAATTAATTTATCTCAAAATATATAATATAAATACATCGATATTCAATTTTAAAATTTTTTAACAGTCATAACTGAAATTTCTGATAAGACTTAAGTTTCCGAAATAACCCAAAATAAGGTTGTCTAAATGAGGCTATCAAAAATCGAAAAACCTAAATCTTTGATTGTTTCTTAAAAAAAATCCTTAAACATGCATTTACAAAAATAAAAGTTGAATGCAAAACAATCAATCTTTAACTTAAATTAAATAATATCATATAAATGAATAATTCATAAATTGATGACATGAAACTTTAATATATACATAATAACCTAATGATCAAACTTGATTGATCAAACAAAATAGAATATGAATTTCATAAGATTAATGACATGTTTTCCAAAACGAAATGTATATTTCGTAGATAACATTAATGGCATAATTAAGCATAATGTCAAACAAATTTAAGCTAAAGGTTTTGTACAAAACTAAACATAATTCAATAAATTCAACCATGATTTATTAAACATAACCCGAATATAAAGCTTTGAGAGCTAACTTGAATATAAAATTTCTCCATCACGGTAAATTTACCTTGATAGAGCACCAATTAAGCTTTGATCTTTTCAATTTCCAGATAACAATTGACCGACTCCAAAGTAATCTATCAATTCTGAATCATACACATAATAATAAACAAATATTTGAGTAATTAAGTCACACAAATTAAAATCATAAATTACCGAAATATAATCAACATTGATTCAAAAGGGTAAAAACCAAACCTTAAAAATTAATCTCTATTTAATAAACATAAATATGCATCAAAATTGCACCCAATTAATACTGTAATTAATAAACAAAACCAAACTTTGAGATATGAAACAAAGGTTTACGACAAATAGAATTCATCGTATAAAGCATATGTGCCATAAATATGAACTTAAAATTGTGTAATAAAATAAACTCATGTTAAACTATATATATGATGCGGCAAAGGGGCTGTGGTGGGAATATGTTAATCAATGAAAATCGACAAACATACAAGCATGCCGTTTACAACAGGAATTAGAAACTCATACGCCGATCAAAATCTAATTAATACAATTCAATTGCATGGAATCGATAGGAACAGACAACATCTAAGCGATCATCATAATTCCAAAAATATGAAATCATCATGAATTAATCAAAAAAATTAGAAAAAATTAACTGGTTCTCAATGATTCGACATAATCTGTCTCTGATGCCACTTGTTAGAACCAAAGCATACCCAAAACATAACAGGTATGAAAACTAACTCACTATCTATCATGCCAAATCATTAAGAATAATAAATTGAATGCGGAAGCGTACCTGAATTCATTAATGGACTGAAAACCTTAAATCCTTTTATGGAGATCGCCAAGAAGGTGGTTGTGATATTCTAAGAAGATAAGTTAGCCATTGCCGTAAAAACTCTTTGACAGGACAAGAGTAATACAAGTTAACCTATTTCTTGGCGACCACTACCTCTTAATATAGTTGATTATTAAATCAACTATTAAATATTTATAATTTTGTCCCTTATTGAATTATAAATATATCTTACGGTATCTATATTTTTATTTTCATGACACTTTAATACCCATGACACGCCTAACATAATTGGTCACTTAATTTTATGTCATACTTTATAATAACATTATACATATATGACCACAATTGCGAATTTCAATCCAACATACAGTCCTCTATTATTCAGCTAGCATAAGATGTTTGTGTATTCCATTTGGAAAGAAAGAAATTCAAGACTTTATGGTGGATCTCACCATCATATACATGAATGGATCTAGAGGGAGTTTGATGGGTTAGTCGTTCTCCTAAAAATTTAAAATTTATATATGATTTAGAAATTCTTTTAGATTTTTTCTATGTATTTTTAATTGAAAATTTATTTTTGTCCCTAAATTTTTTTATAAGTTTGCCCCTAAAATTTTATAGGTTCACTCTTTTAACATAAAACCTTACATTCGTCCCTGGTCATATATGCAGTCTTTTTTAATATGAGTACGCCAGTTTTATTAAAAGAGAAAAAAATTCAAAAATACAATAAGAGTTTACAATTTAGGTAAACAAACTTGAAACGAACATATTCTTAAAAAAAACAAATACTAAAGTCTCTAGATCATAAACATGATCATACAAAAAAATAAAATAAAAATCATAACTCAAAAACTCGAAATAAAATAAATACAAACATCACCAAAAGTTCAACAATAAAAAATAAAAATCAACAACAAATATGGGGTGGGATTCCAATGTGTGGGAGGATCCCATGACATTTAAGCCAAAAAGGTTTTTGAAAAGTAACGATGACGGTAAGAAAGTGTTTGATATATATAACAAGAAGTAGAACAATAGAAATCTCAATTTTAAAATGACGTTTCTCACTAGGCCGGCTAAGAAGCTTAATATAAAGCCGGAGGATGAGTTTAAACTAGTGTATGCGAGTAGTTTAGGGGAGGTTGAAGAAGCTAAATTGGATCTCAAAAGAACAAATTATAAAACTGAAGTGGTCTTCTATAATCTGAAACTTAATAAGTTGCTCAAAGACGCAAGAGAAATGAAAAGAGAGTTGGCAAATTAATTTTCAGAGTAGTGTTGTAGAGGAATATGAAAGGGGGTGAGAAATTTAGGGTTTAGTCCAAATATTTGATGAGTTATTTCGTATTAGGATTAAATTGATAAATGTGATAATTTTAGGGACTAAAATTGTTATTAAACCATGCCATGTGATAGTCTCTATTAAATATTTAATGGTCGGTGACCAAAATGATAACGAAACAAAATATTAATGGCGGTTTTGATGACGAAATATAAAATTTATACAATGTTTTTTAAATAAAGAGAATCGAACTCATAAAAATGAGAAACATAAATTTATATTAAAGCAATTATATAACAAAGATTGTCTACTGCATTCAATTTTAGTATTTGAAGGTCGAATTAAATTTTGACATCCATATATTTGTTCAGAACAATTTGATATTTAATTTATCGAGGGAATAAATTAAATATTAAATTTGATCATAAGTAATAGAAGAATATGGCAAACACAATTAAATTTTGAATAAAGCTCATAAATAGTCACTAAATTTTGGTTAATTATTTAATTTGGTAACTAAATTTTCAATTGCTTCAATACTACTGTTAAATTTTGTGACTTACTTCAGTTTGGTCACTGAGCTCTTAACGGACGTTAAGAAAGTACCGTGATAATTAATTTTTTTTGTATAATAACACATTTAGTCTTTTACATTTGCACATCAAACAATTTAGTCCTAACTCGAAAATAATCATAAATTTAACCCTCAATATTTACACTTATTTAAATTTGGCCCTATGTTTAATTAAAAAATAATTTAACACTGAACCTTAAACTCTAAACTTAAAACCATAAATCTAAAACACTAAACATAAAACAGAAAACCTCAACCCATAAAACTAAACCATAAACCCAAAACCCCTAAACACTAAAACCTAAATCTAAAACCATAAACCATAAATCCAAATCATGAAAATCATAAACCATAACCATAAACATTAAATCATAATTCAATAACCGATAAACACTAAATTCATAAGCCCTAAAACCATAAACCACTAAACATAAGCACTAACCCCTAATTTAAACTTTTTAAGATTTAGAGTTTTAGGTTATGGTTTAATAGTTTTTGGGTTTTATGTTTTATGTTTAGGGTTTTGTATCTATGTGTGTTTAGGGTTTCATGTTTTATGTTTTGAATTATAATTTTAGGGTTAAATTATTTTAATTAAAATTAATGCCAAATTGAAATAATGTGTAAATATTGAGGGTTAAATTTATAATTATTTTTTAAAATTATGATTAAATTGTTTAAATGTACAAATGTGGAAAACTGAATGTGTTATTATACAAAATGTGTTATTTGCCACATTATCTTCTTAACCTCTGTTAAAGAGTTTAGTGCCATATTAAAGCAAATCACAAAATTTAATGGTAACATTAAAACAATTGAAAGTTTGATTGCCAAATTGAATATTTAACAAAATTTTAGTGGCCATTTATGAACTTTACCTTAAAATCTTTTACATTTGTTTTGGGTCAAACATCCAAACTTCTTTTTCGCTTTTTTAAAGAAAAACTCAAATCACGTGTTCTTAAATATATGAAATAGTAATGTCTAGTAGCATTGACTAGTGGATTAGTATGGATGTTAGATTGTCTAATTGATTGTGTCACGCTTGAGAGGATCCGTGGTCATTAATCCCACATTGGAAAAAAAAAGGAGATTTTGGGATATAAATACGGTGGCGCTGCACATCCTATCATACATGTCTTTTAGGAAGAGGGTAATGGCCCCGTGACAAGTGGTATTAGAGCGACCCTTTGACTGCCTGATTTCATGCCGAGCGCCCATGAGTGGGGTAGACAGGGTGGACAATTGTGACAAGGTGGCCCATCACGAGAGCGGAAGCTCGTGACGAGGGCGTCACGAGGTTGAGTGGAGGAGAATGTCACGCATGAGAAGAGGCGGGGTCATTAATCCCACATTGGAAAGGAAAAGAGAGGTCTTGGGATATAAATACGGTAGCGCTGCACATCCTATCAGACATGTCTTTTGGAAAGAGGGTAATGGCCCCGTGACAATTGCTAGTGTCATTGTTGTTACAATAATTTAAATGATATGAATTCAAACATATTTAAAAAAAAGTGTGATATTAATCAAATTAACAATAAAATTACTCGAAATTTAATTTAATTGTCATTATCATGTAATGTACCAATTTAAACATTAGATTATATTATAAAATGATATATTTAATGACATGAAATTATAAATTATACACAAACAAATCTGCTAACCCTGGGCCGAGGCCGAGGCCGTTTGAATGATCCCAATTCCCAACTTCCAATTGGACAGAGTGGATATCATATCGCAAGTGAAGCTGAACAACGAATAAACTCAAGGCACAAGGATCAATGACGTGGCAGAAAATTTTCCTTTTTTGAACTCCCGCCCAAAAGCGGGCAATAATTTCCGATTCGATTTTTAATTTTTATATACTTTAGCACCAAAAAACCGTTTTAGTTTTAGCCAATGCCCGTTCCCCCGCACTCCAAACCGCTCTAAAGTACTATTCAAAAAAGAACACTCTCTTCCATATATTTTCGCCTCCTTATTTCCCGAAGCAAACCCCTATTGATCCAGGTAACTCGCGGAGCCGATTCAGTTCCTATGACCCTGATTTCGGCCGAAATCTAAGGATTCTCGTTCGTTTTTTCTTGCAGGATTCACAATGAAAGGTGGTCAATCTAAGTCCGATTCGACGAAAACTGGCAACAAGTGAGTTTTGTATCATTCTATTCGATTTTTGTTTCTTGTATTTTCCTTCGCGACGTTTGATAAATCCAACACAAGAACGTAAGATCTGCTGAGTTCGTCACTTAACGAATGTTTGTTTTCGGATTTGTTGATAGACTGAAGAGCAAAAGTGCAGGCGCTGGAAAGCGTGCGAAGAAGGCCGCCAAGGATCCAAACAAACCAAAGAGGCCTCCTAGTGCTTTCTTCGTTTTCATGTATCTGTTACATATTATCTGAAAAAACTTATAGCGACTCGTTTTACTGCATCTCTGTTTCTTTTGTTCTTATTATTTGTTTTGCGATTGATTGATAAATTAAGGGAGGAGTTCAGGAAGCAGTACAAAGAGGAGAATCCTGACAACAAATCCGTCGCTGCTGTGAGTTACCATTGTTAACACAAATTGTTAAAGTCTATTTAGATTCTCTTTTCAATTTGATAACTGTAATTTGGACTTTGGAGATCTTATTCACCATTTTTTTGTATTTAGGTCGGCAAAGCCGGTGGTGCAAAGTGGAAAAGCATGACAGATGCTGTGAGTATTTTTTGTGTGTGCCTATTTTGGTGCAAATCATATAATAGTAGCTCCAGTACTATATTATATATATTTTTATTCGCCAGGAGATTTTTCTCATTATCATTTGGAATTTCAGGAGAAGTCTCCTTATGTTCAGAAGGCGGATAAGCGCAAAACTGAGTACACCAAGAATATTCAGGCATATAACATGAAGCTGGTAAATAATAGTTAATAATGTATTTGTTTAGCATAATTCGTTGTGATTATCTTCTGTAATTAATACCATATAGTAAATGTACTGAGTTCACATGTGTAGGCTGGCGGTGGAGGAAACGATGATGAATCTGATAAGTCGAAGTCTGAAGTCAACGACGATGATGGAGGGAGCGGAGAGGTTGGTTCTAATTCAGCACTAATCGGATCTTAAGACTTAAAAAACTGGGTTGTATTTTAATTTGTTGATTTCTTTTGTGTTATTGCAGGATGAAGATGAGGATTAAATGAGCTAATTTGTTGATTAGAATTGGTTAGGCTGATTCAGGATTTCTTTTCTTACTTAGATATGAACAGTTGACTTGATAATAATATGATAATATCCAACAATGGTATTTTAGATTAGGTAATAGTCTAGATGGATGTAAAAGGACTTATTGAGCAGTAGATTCTTCATGGATATTCTACTTAAATTTGTCTTAAAGATCAATATGTGGTTATTGAGCAGTGCTATTTGCTTAGAATTCTTTGTTTAATATTTTGAGTGGTAGTTTTACGCTTATTTTGTTTTTTTACTGCATTTCCTTTCTTGGTTTCGTTCATTTTGCTTTCCCCCCTCCCCCCTTTTTCCGTAATGAAGAAATTTGTTAGTGATTATGGGTTTTGTTCTCCGCTTTTATTTGCCCACTGAATATTGATGTGGACATGACACCGGCAGCGGGGCTAATTTTGATCAAATAAGTTGAGAGAGTTTACTTAAAATGTTTGAAAAATTTTGAAGTCCAGCTATAAGATTTTATTTAAGAAAATTAAAAAGATTTAATTAATAAAATTAATAAAAATTTTAAAAATTTGAAGGGATTAAATTTAAAAAGTTAAATTTTAAGGATTAAAAACTAAACTGCCTTTGACCAGTGGGAGGCTGTTGGTAAAATATTGTGTGTTTTTTTGGTAAGATGTATGTTTGTCTTATTGTTTATGCTCGGGAGTGCGAGGTTGTTCCTCTTGTCTCTCAAATTTGAACTTACATTTTTTCTTTAGGAATATAATGTGTGTTATCAATGTACCTAGCATTTATTTGGATCAAAAAATGTTAAAAAAGTTTTTTTTTAAAAAAATAGAGTTAAATTATATCTAGAAAAACAAACAAATTTAGATATCACGATAAAGAAAAATAAATCAAAATATTTTGAGAAAACTTGGCAATTTCAAATTAACCTGCATTGATCTATAAATTACTTTTATTGTAGAAATACACAGCACAAGGTTTGTTAAATGTTTCAATTCAATTTAAATGGAATGAATGGAAGGATGAGCAGTGTTGGAACTCCAGAATTGCGGACCGTGGCCCTGGGAATTTGTCAAATGGACTGTGGCCCAAAAACTCTAGAAATCGAGTGAATCCATGACTTGAACTAGAAAACAATGAACTCCATTTGTATATACCCATAGCAAAGGAGATGGGTTCTGTATCTGCCGCTCGCAGTTCCGTAGAGGGTGGAACGATGGCAGATGTTCGAAAATGCTTCCTCGTCACTGGACCTCCCGTAAGTATTGCCATTGCTTTTACTATTATCTTCAGAAATTTGAAATTGGATTATTAAAACGTGTAGGGCGTTGGTAAAACCACTCTGATTATGAGGATATGCGAGAGCCTGAAGCGCTCTAACCCCAACATCAAGCTTCAGGGGTTTTATTCTCAAGAGATTCGACAGGGAGGTGAGAGGGTTGGGTTTGAAGTCGTCACCTTGGATGGTCGCAGAGGTCGCCTCGCCTCCTCCACTATTTCCAGGTTCTTTTTTCTTTTTCTTTTGATTTTTCCCCTTAGTTTAGTAATGTGGGATTGGTGGCAGCAAATGCAGCGGAATTTGAGCTGGAATGTGGATTTACAAATGTTATTACTGGGAAAACCATGCTTAGGAGTAGGCTGAGCAAAACCCAACTCATGAATAACTCGAAAATTTTTAATAATTATTGGAGCAGTTTGAATCTCTCAATTTTGTCTTCCCTAAACAGAGAGAGGTTACCTAGGAGCTTAAAGGGAGAGAGCAGATTAAAGAGCTAGCTTTAGTCGAGAGAAAGGCCAGTAAGGCTGCAGAAATAAAGGAGGCTGTTGAGCCATATGTGTTTATCATATATGATTATACAAAGCGTTTAAATTAGAAGTAATTAGTATGATATTATAATTGTTTATAATTAAATTTGAATAGAAACTCGAACACCTCGACTCGAATTTCCTAAACTCGTCTCGACGCAAAAAAAATTAAAAAAAAAAGGTTTGAGTTATAAAATAGGATTCATCAACTCAATTATCTCAAAATTTTTTGACTCAACTCAATCAAATATTCACCCCTACTTAGGAGTGGTGTCGAAAATGAATAAGGGATGGCAGATTTTTTAGGTTTTGGGATTGTTCCTAGAGGAAGCACACGTCTTAAAATAACCTACATGCCCCATGTTCATTTTTTGCATGTGAACTGTGCGAGCAATCGGGTTGCTCATGGTTCTTCTGATTATGATTATTCTAACACTATCCATAGACTTGATGATTTCCTTTATTATTAAGAAAAGAAAGAAGAGAGTCCTGCTAAAAACTCTGATATTTGACAGTCAGGAAGCTCACCGGTGGCCTGCTGTTGGGAAATACAAAGTGGATATAGCATCGTTTGAATCATTGGTATTGCCTGAATTGAAGGTGTCTGCTTGCTCAACATAAACTCTTATTGTTGGATGCTTTGTGGGTTTTATGATTTATGCTCCTTTGATCCTTATTCCCCTCCCCCTTGTACATAAAATCTTATTTTTGTGTGCCAAACTAATGCTGTAATGCGTTAACTGTTTGACTTATGCACAGCATGCTCATTTTGTTTGTGTACATAAAGTTATTGTTTGAAGGCTAATTTAAGCTGTCTGTTATCAGATCAGAGAAGATACCGATCTCTTCATTATTGATGAAGTTGGAAAAATGGAGTTGTTCTGTTCGTACTTCTTTCCAGCCATTCTAAATATTCCTCAATCCAATATTCCTCTTCTTGCCACTGTCCCAATACCAAAATTTGGCAAAGATTTACCTGCAGGTAAAATTTCTCAAGGAGTGTTTCTTTTAAAATCTTGTTCTCACTTAATTTTACGAAACCATGAAAGACCAAGACCATTGAAGTCATCTCCTAGATTTTGCTGCTGGAATCTGGATCTTTTTTTGTTTTTCATAGCTAAATTTGTACGGCTGTGTGTAAATTTATGCAGTTGTAAGGTTGAAGAATCATCCAGGTGCAACCATTTTAACGTTGGATAAAACCAACAGGGATGCGGCAAAAGAGCAAATCTACTGTCAGTTGGTGGGTATGCTTCATAAACCTTAGATACTGGACTAGGTTACTGATTGAAACTTGTCTGATGATGTATCTGGTTTACCCTATCAGTAATGGATATAGCATTGAACTCCTGTTTTTATCATTTTTGGTACACGTTGTATACGCATGCAGTGGCTTAAAATATGTTTTTCCCTCGCTAATTGATTTCTTCAACTTTATATTTTGTGTTTTCCGATGGCTCCTACCTCTATCATATATATTATTCTTATTTTCAACCCATTTTTAGTTGATGTCTTTGCTTTGGAAAGGTGAAAGGAAACAGAGTAAATAGACAGTGGTGTAAACTGTTAATTGTGTGTATGAATTGGAAATAGACAGTGGTGTAAACTTTAAATACCAACCAAAAACACTTGGCCTAATCCAATAGCCGCCATGTGCAGAGTCATCTTTAGTGTTCGGCCAAGTCTTTGGTCCACCAACTCACAAGTTGCTCTCATCAAAGCCCCTATAGACCATATATATATATATATATATATATAGAGAGAGAGAGAGAGAGAGAGAGAGAGAGATTTTTATTCATTCTCGTTGGATTATGACGGAATAGAAAAAAAGAGCGCTACTGCCCTACCGGACGGTCTTAGCATCATTAGATAAGGATCGCATTTGCTTGCTTTTTCGCTACAAAAGATGCTACCAGCCCCACACACCTTTCATCTCACCATCTTTCTTAGTTGTACCTTTGTAAGCTTCATCCTACCTTTTTCACGTATATGTCCTCCCCACACATTCCATGCTTCCTTCATTCCCAAGATCCTTTTGAAAATCACATTTAATATTTTAACAGTGTTTGATTTGATTGGGATTTTGACTTTGGCTCGTCATAAATGAAGCTTTTCGTATAAAATACATAACAATGACAACTTATTTTACAAGGGTGTATAGATCGATTGATTACTTAATTGGTTATTAGTCTCTCAAGCCCCAATGTAGATCCGTCCCCTGATTATTCAAAATCGAGGATTGTATAATTGATAAGTAGCATTAAAGTTTTCATAATCTTCCTTTTATGATTAAATCAAAACTTCATCTTTGCTCATCATACGAAAAAAAAATGACTAAATCCCAAAATTTAAGCATAGAAGAGGAACCGAAACCAAAATTTGACCGAAAAGACTAATGTTTAACGTGCACTCAGCACTGCAATGCCAGTGGATGAGTCCCTTATAAAATGGTGCCAATTGGAGGAGAACATAATAACACGAGCAAGTATTGAAAAACTGCAATCAGATTTGATGAAGTCCAAGTCTACTCTCTTGTTCGAATCCTATACACACCTATATACTTGTCTACTTACCAATTCAACCAAAACTAAGAAACTTTTTTTTAAGTTTTTCTTCAAAATAGCACCAACATTAACAATGTAACACATGAGACGCTTTGTGTTCGGTATTCATACAAGACTCGAATTCGAGACATTACTTAAAAGAAATAGAACTATTGGACTATATCTAAAATGTGGTGTTTTCTTAATGGAGGAAAGGGAAAAGCTCCACTTTTGTTTTGTGTGTTGAGACCTGAGAGGAGAGGTCTGATATAGTTTAGCCATTTGGAATATGAATTTGTTTTGGCAGGATTGATTACGATTTATGAATAAATAAATGAATGATGTGATTGGGGGGGGGTGGGTCCACTGGTCCCTCTTCTCCTTCAACCTACACACTTGCATGAAACTTATAACTCACCGTTTTTACTGTTACCATTTTTAATTTCAACTAAGAAAACTTCCCCACCATTGGCAACTAAAAGGCCAGATTTTTCTTCTGTTTCATCATCATCATCATAACTGTTCATAATTCATAATTAATATATTATTATTATTAATAAGCCCTGAGCATCTCATCATACAAATCTTAGCTTTGAGTTCCCACTTTTATTCAATTATCTGTCTGTCTAGCTTTCTTGTTCATTATCACGTGCATCTTTGAACCGACACCATTTCCATGATAATGTCTTCTCAGTTCTCTCCTTTTCCTCCTTAGCATTCAGCAGTGGCTCTTCGTTTGCTCGGTCTCTTGTTTCTTCAGTTTTCTTGCTCTCTAAAACGAAGGGTATGCTTTCATTCTATTGTTGTTTCCCTTTGTTTTGGTTCAGATGCTGAATAAAAATGGAAGCTTGGAATGAATTGAAAACCCTGTTTCAGTTTTAGCTTTCTGGGGTGATCTTAAACAATTGGAAGTCTTGAACTTTCTTCTTGTTTTCGGTGTTTGCTTGGTGTTAGCTGCTCTTTTGACAGAGAATTTTGTCTAAACTTTATTGAATTTAGGTGTTGCTGTTGCTTAGATCATCATAATCTTTGATGTTAGTCTTGGATGTTGATTGGCTTGAATACTCTGAATTTCATTTCAAACTTGCAACAAAACAAGGAAGTTTCCCTGTGTGATGCTTGTGCTAGGCTGTCATCACAATTTCAGATAAATTGTACTTCTTCCTCTTTCCCATTTTCATTTTGTTCATTTTCATCCTTTTGCTTTTAGTTTTTTTATATACTCTACATGGATTTGTGATTTGCAATTCATTCACTCGGTTCTTCCCCTTTCCTCCCTTTCTATGTTGCATGTGTTTGTGAAATTACCATAATGAAAAAACTTGGATGAGGTTTCTAAAAAGGGTTAAATTTAACTGGCTTTCAAACATAATCGAGGAAGCTTGATACTTCTAGTCTAGGTGTTCACATAAGGCTTTAGGGGGCACATGAAGCAAATGTTGTTGTTTGATGTGTACATTTGCTCGGCTGGTTGCGAAGTTTGATTAGAACGGAAATACTCTAGCAACCTTGAAATGCAGCTTAGGAGCTTGAGTTTTCCAAGTTGGAACTTTGCACCTCTTATCTTACGGAACACAGTTTTATTTGTTTACCAGTGCTTATGTCATTTGTTCTGCAAAGTTCATGTCTGATATCTCTATATGATGATATCGTGATACTGAATTCTTAGGAGATTATGTTGGTTGAAGTAGAATAGAATTCAGTGAAAAACAGAAAACCTTTCAATGCCCATGTTGCAGCCTGCAGTCGGTTCATTCTGTAGTTGCTATGGTTTTTGTTCAACGAAATTCTTCCACATATGATGAGGAAAGATAATCAATGTGTTGTTTCATTTGTAGCTTTACAGGACACAAGCCGAGTGTGTGATTTTCTTAAGTATAGGAGTAGACTGTTTTTTCGGAGATATATTTTGCGTGAACAAAATGATTTGGTAGATCCAGTGGCTGCATGGGAGGCATATTTCATCTTTTTGACTTCCATCAAGGCAGCATGGCCAGAAAAATACTTGCAAAGAAGAAACACGTCGACGGTAAGTGTTTTTCGCGTTGGGAAAAAGTTGATCTTCAGTTCTATAGTCCTATACAGTAATGCTGTTGTTTTCCTGCTATGCAGTCCTGGAAGCTCCTTGTAATAGCTTGGAGCTGCAGTTAGACCCTTCTCAGAGCTACTATGCTGCAGGAGATCTGCCAGTAATTTTTTTACTTTCTGATTCCTTTTTAACATTTGAGACTATGTTCTTTGTGTTGCATGACTGTCATCTGATGATACTCTCTCGAGAGTGGACTGTCGATGAGTTCGGCATATAATGATACGGTCTAATTGAATTTATCGAAATAAAATTATCATGTAAATATTTCTTATGTATCTCTCCCTCCAATTCACATGAAATTTCAGTGCTCTTATCAAATGGAAGAAGACTGGTCGGCGAGGAACTATTATCAACCCGAGGCTTCAATGAAGAAATTGATAAGTGAAATGTCCAAACAATCTAACACCAGACACAATTCACCTAGTATTGTCGCCAGATTGATGGGGATGGATCCGTTGCCATCTGATACAAAATCTGTAGTTCAATCGGTTACGAAAAAGAGTGATAACCGGCGAGTTGAGCTTTATGGAAGGGAGAAAAATGTCAAGGACTCTAACTTACATTACTTGAAACAAATGGAAGTTGACTCTATTTACAGTACAAGAGACAGAGATGCTGGGAGATGGAACACAGACCTTAAGTTAGGAAAGCCTAGGCTTCGGGAACATCCTCAGGAGGAAGAATTGCAAAGGTTTAAGAAAGAATTTGAGGCATGGCAAGTGGCCAGGCTTAGGGAATGTACAAAGGTTTTTAATGTCGAAAGCATTTCACCTCATCAATTCACTCAAGAGAAACAGAACAAGGAAAGGAAGGCACTGTATGCGGAGTCGGTGCAAGTGATGCATGAGAAGCCTTTCGAATCCAAGAGGTTTGCAGTACAAGAAAAGGGCTTGCACTTGCAGTTGCACCATCAGAGGTATAGATCAGAATTCTTTACACCCCAGCAACATGAATCGAGAAGACGAAGCATAAACGGGGACTTTCGTGTACCTTCCACGATGGATTATAATGAGAAACTGGATGTTGCTCCCACAAGAATAGTGATCTTGAAGCCTGGTCCTGATGGGATTTATGACCATGAAGAATCATGGACCTCTTCACCTAGCACTTTCCAAGATAGAGCTAGTATGGAGGATTTTCTCGAGGAGGTAAGGGAACGACTAAAATCAGAACTGCAAGGTAAAGCTCTTAATAGAAAAAAGAGTTTTGTGGCCAGAGGAAGTGGAATTGAGACCCCTTCCAGTGAAAAGCCATCATCTGATCCAAGACAAATTGCTAAGCATACAACAAATCAGGTCAGAGAAAATGACAGTAGGGATGTCAGAATGAATTTAGTTCGATCGGAGTCAACCAGATCATATAGAAGTGACATTACGTTCAATGAACCGGGTTCCCCCGAGTTCATCGACAAAGATACAAGAAGATTCTTGTCAGAGAGGCTAAGGAATGTGCTAAAGGAAGAAATACAGTTTGATGTACCAATAGTTTCCACTTGCAGCTTTAGATCATCTGTGTTTGATAATGGAAGGGAGAGGACAAAAGGAATGCAAGACATGTCAAAGTCTGGAAGCGAGCAGAGTGACTGGGAAATTGTTAAACATGTACAAGGAATGCAAACCAGATCTCTCAGGCATGGAGATGATGAGCTTTCCCCTAGAAATCTCATTAGGTCCCTGTCAGCCCCCGTCTCCGGAACATCATTCGGGAAACTGCTTTTAGAGGACCGCCATATTGTAACTGGTGCGCAGATCAGGATGAAGCATGAAGGCATTGAAACTGAATCAATAGACATTAGAAGGAAGAAAGAGAAGTTCAACTTGAAAGAAAAAGTTTCCAATATTAAATACGGTTTAACGCTTAGTCAGAGGCTATTTGGAAAGAAGATTCAATCCATGGTGGAGTCATACGATGCCGATAATGATCTTGCAAAAGATATCTTGAGTGGACCAACAGTTATTATGAACCTCGGCAAGAGCCATGTAAGAACATCTTGTTTATAAACTGAGAGAATGTTTCAATAAACTTTACATTCCTGATTGTTTTCGTTGTGGTCTTAGGAGAATCCTACAGAGGTACCTCCTAGCCCGGCATCCGTTTGCAGCAGTCCACGGGAAGAATTTTAGAGGGAGGTGGATTATCTCAGCCCAATATCAACACCGGATGCGACTGTGGGAGAAAATAATGCTGTACCGCAGGCTTTCAGAGAGATCAGTTCTAATTTGAATGGTATGCAACTTCCCCTTTCATGCATAATGTATATGAAACGTAATTGTAAATCTTTTTATTCATCGACCATCAATCAGAGCTGATGAGGCAAGTGATCGAACTAGAGTCCGATGAGGCAAACCGCATAACAATTAAGTAGGAGCCTACACTGAATCCAAAACAGTGAATCTAGAAGACCATGCACAGGGATATGTTAGAGATCTGCTTATTACTTCCGGTTTGTATGATGGCTTGTGTGACAAATCCTTATCAAGATGGAATCCATTAGCGCAGCCTATCAGCAAATTCGTCTTCGAACAAGTGGAAGAATATCATAGAAAATCGTCCAAGGAGAACGATAAAAATGTAGATCACAAAGTGTTACTCGATCTTTCGAATGAAGCACTTTCGACCATACTTGGGCCACCGGTGACCATGTCCAGGTTCAGGAGAAAGATTCTCGGTTCCACCATATTAACACCTCCAGAGGGAAGGAAACTACTGAATTCTGTGTGGGAGATTGTCCACATTAACCTACATCCTCCAATCGATACATACAACTGCTCACTCGAAACTATGGTGGCAGGGGATCTAAGATCCGCCCCTTGGACCGGCCTGGTGGACGAGGAAACTAATGGTTTGGGGAGAGAGGTGGAATGGCACATTATTGGAGATCTGGTTGAGGAAATTGTGAAGGACATGTGCATTCATGAAGGTTGGCATTTATGAGTGTTGTAGGAAAGCAGAGATTAGATTTATGTAGGAAGACAGTGAAGGCAAATACATTGATGGGAGACTGCATGTCCCATGTACATATTATTTTGCGGAGTTTGTGACATAGAGAGGTTAAGTTGATGAGGTTTGTACATGTATTTTCTTTATAAAATAATATTTGTTGTTTATTTGGGAATTTATTGCTCTAATCTTATTTGTCTGATATTTGCATGCTAAATTATAATACCAATAATACATGTATATTTTTTTTGTCGTTGATCCAGTTGTCTACTACTCCACTTGTTAACTTGGGTCCCAATTGAATTATTTTGCATATCTTTTCTTATTATTTTTAAAAAAATCAATTTAAAGTCGATTTGGTCGAAACAACTAAAAATTAAATCTATTAGTTTGATCGGGTTTTTTTGGTAATATACATGTTCGTCTTACGATTCATGTTCAAAGTGCAAAGTTGTCACTCCCAACAATGTCATCTCCAAAATATGGACTCATGTCCTCTCCTAGGAGTGCAATGCATCTTACCAATGCACCCAACACTTATCAATTATTTAATCGAGTTTTTTAAAAATCAGCTTGGTTTTAATTTTTAAAAAATTAACTTTAGGATACACCTCCAATCAAATCTGTATTTTAATTGCCACCACCCATCTTTAATCATAAAAGGCCAAATTTTAATACAATCCATTCATAATTGTACTAAAAATATAGTGTTTTTTTGGTTTCGACAGAACTAGTCAAAACTTAGGATGCTACAACAGAACTGTACGCTTGATCATGGCATACAAGATCTACCACTTGAATCGGTGGTATGTCAAAAGTGGTTTCTCCCAGTACTTTTCCTTTTGTCAATTTAGCCAGTTTACCTGCTACAGCGTTATTTGCTCGCCCAATATGTAGTACTTTTTTTAATTAAATAAGAGATATTACATTCTCATACCGAGATTCGAACCCGTACAAAATAAGATAACATGAGCATTCTATGCCATTAAGCTAATTAGTAGATCTCCACAATGCGTCTCATATATTTTTCATATATTTTATAAATTAAAATACAATATTAATGTATAAATCTATACAACAACAAATCTTTAAGAACAAATACAATCAATTAAATTTTCAAATATATGACATCATAACTCAATCTTATACATAATCAAATATAAAATTTTGAAACTATATTCTTTAACCAATAATCAATTGATCCAATAGTATAAGACGTTAATGTTAAAAAAATAGTATAAAACATTAAATATTTTAAATAAAATCTAAAATTTAAATCATATAGAATAAATTAGATTAAAAAATTATTTTATAGTTTACTTTTACGATATTTAATTTAAATTATTCAATTAATAAATTAAACGGCGTTGCTTTTAATAAGAAACCTTGAAACAAAAGGGAGCAACGGACACAAAACTATAAAATTATTATAATTATTACATTGATTGATATCTTTTTCTTCTACATCTATTGTAGTAACCCATTTTATCTGGGCTTTAAAACCCATTCCACATGTTACCCATTACCCATAATAAAACAACCCATATTTAAATATAAACCAAGTACCTATTAACCCATTATGCATACCCGACCCATTAACCCAAAACTAAACCCTAATACCAAAAAAAACCCAGCCACCAGCCCTCTATGCACCCAAGCCACCGCCGTCTTCATCAGGGCCTCTACCACCTTCAAGTCGACGCCACTGAAGCTGTCGCCGTCCAAGCCGCCCGCCTGTGTCGATACCGGCTCAAACAGTTCCTGCCAATACAACCAAACCAAATTAAATCCCGTTTAAACCAAAATAAAACCCTAATAAATAAATAATAATAATCCCAGATACTTATCTCAAACTAACCGCCTCAAACCCCCCTTTAAACTGGTCATCTCCACCTCTGCCATTTTTGCCTCATCATCGAACTCACCACCGGTCACCTGTCTCCTAGCCTTCCACGTACCCCAAATCGAAACCCTATAAAAGAAGGATAAATCGGCAAAATCAAAACATTAGAGAAATCAGAGAGATATTTAGAGACCGGAAATCGAACAATAAAAAAAGAGTTAAAAATCGGAGCAAAAATAATCTGAAAAGGTAAAAGAAAAAATTATAAACCCTTTGAGTTTGTCTTAGATCTAGGAAAATAAGAAGAGAGTTAGGAAAAACAAACCTCAGAAAACATGTTTAAAACCCAAAAGTGAGCCTAAACCACCTTTGCATGCATTTCGGCCACCACTTGCGGCGGTTCTCCGGCGCCGGCGAGCGACGGCTCACGGCGAACGTTGGCCAGAGACTCGACCGGCAACTGGACTAAAGGGAGAGAGTTGAGAGAGTCTGAATTTTTTTTTGTAATTGCAAAGGGATCAAATGAATTATTTTTGAGCAAAATCATGTATTTATGACCCTTTCAAAACGACGTCGTTTTGGCCAAAGTGTACCCGAGTTCGGACCCGACCCGGAGGGAGGATCCGCGCCATTTTAATTAAAATATTACAGATTCGGTTACTGCACTTTTGTATTCTTACGGTTTTGCACTTTGATTTTTGCTTTATTCGATTCTGGTCACTATTTTTTTATTATCTATTATTATTATTATATATATTATTATTACCTTCTATTATTATTATTATTATTATTATTATATTATATCATTTATACTATATATTATTATTATTATTGCAAATAATATTGTTATTTACTAAAATATTCATTAACCAAATTTTTAAATGGCTTTTTTTATTAGGGATTACCGTGAAAAACGTACCCCGAGCGTAAGGGTGCCGCTTTCCGTTAGTCTCTATTACAAAATATTATTTTTAACTTTAAACTATAAATTTTTAAAATTGATTCCCTTTATTTGGGAATCTAACGGGAATTATGCCCCGGGTGTTAGGGTGTAAATTCCTTTCATATAAAAAGATATTCTTCTAAAATATTTCAAGGGATCACAAATTTTAAATTAAATTCGAATTATTAATTTCCGTCATTAAAACAATATGTAATTGACTAGGTACCAATTTTGGGCGCTGTGGGGTGCTCACCCTTCCCCACACGTAACCAACTCTCGAACCTTTTTTTCTGGTTTTGCAGACCAAAAATCGTTGTTTTAATAAAACTGTCAAAAACAAGTTTTATTAAAATAATCGGGTTTTCAAGTGATCCAATCTCACCCAAATAAAATAAATAAAATAAAAAATATTGGTGGCGACTCCGCTGGGGACCCTTTTTTAGAGTCAAGCCATGAGTCGGTTACCTTTTGTCTTAATGAGTAGAAAATATTAATTCAGTTTAATTTAATTTTGTGATCCTTGTTTTTTTTTTTTTCTGAAATTTTTTACAATTTTTTTATAAAATACGTCTTCTAAGTTTTCATATCATGAGCTCTAAACCCGAGCTCCGTCCCTTTTAAGTGGGAGCGAGAAACTACGCCTTCGTGAGGTACCCCATCCGTGTAGGATGGTGAATCACTTCCGGGATATGCGCCCCTTTGTCTTCGTGATATTTCATCTCCGTGCAGACCTAGGGAAATGTATCCCCCTGAGTTGTGCTTACTAGCCTTAGCAGGATAGTGAGTACCACTCGGGTACCTTTGTTAGAACCCAACCACATGTAATGAACCGTAGAAACCCACCCTATCTAGAGCCATGCCAAACCTCTGCCTATTTAGGGAGTCACCCGATAGGTGCATTATATAGAGATATGAGGGGTTTTAATGCCTTTTAATTATGTTCTTTAACTTCAGTTTTATTTATTTATTTATTTCCTTTTCGCAGTACATTATGCTAGATATGCCTATATTTATGCAAGACAAGCATGCGAGTAGATATCATGATGGGGTAGGATTTTGTTTTTCTGAAAGCATGTGGGGTAGAAAAGCATGTTCTAGGATTATTTTAATTTAGCTTTTGTCTATTATTTTGATATTATTCATTTATTTTGAGACTAACATGTTTCCTTTGTCTTTGTTTTCTCGTTCTTCCATTGCATTTTTTATTCTATTTAATCAAAAGGTGTTGAGGCAAGTTTAGCCGTTATAAAGGATTAGCTATGGAGAACCAATTTCTTGATAAGGTGGAAGGAAACCTAGGCGTACGGAGGTGGTCAGAAGAAACTCAACACCAGAAAGGGGACAGTCTGTTAGAAGGTGAAAAGTTAGAGTTTGGGGATTCCATTAGCATTAGATCGACTCAGAACCAACTACAAGAGTTAAAATAAATCTGGAACCAGTGGGATGAAGAAAATAAGCACTTGGTCTATGCCAATTATAGTGATTTGCTTGTCTGCTAGATGTCAGTATCGACAAAGCTTTGTTCCGAGCCCTTGCCCACTTCTAGAATCCTGCCAACAGTTGCTTTACCCAAGGAGATGTTGATATGGTACCAACCATTAAAGAATACACTGCCTTGATCCATTTCCCAAAACTTCAGGTTGATAAAGCTTATTTCAAGTCTTCTGATTCTCTAGCATTTCAAAAAAAGCTGCTCAAGATGACTGGCATGGACGAACAGTGGGCAAAAGCCAAGATTAAGGTAAAAGGGGAAACTAGGTGTATCCCCTGGAGATTCATACGAGACATGATCCAAGTCGACTCCAAGCGAGAAAAACAAGTCAAAATGTTTGCCCTAGCCATTTACGGTTTGGTTATCTTTCCCAAATCGTTGGGGTACATCGATGATGTTGTTATGGAACTGTTCGATCACCTTGATAAAGGACCCACATTCCAGCCATTCTAGCCGAAACTTTCAGGTCTCTCAGTGCTTGTAAAATAAGTGGTGAGGGGAGGTTCATCAGCTGTGCTCAGCTTCTGTTAATCTGGTTTCATAGTCATTTCTGGAAGCCATAGAAAATCTCATATCGGGCATGCTTCGAAAATTACTCACCACTCAAGGATCTCGTGTCCACACAAAGGCAGGAGAACATCTCTTATGACAACTGGAAGGCCATTTTTTGAAACCTCCAAGAAAAAGATATCGTCTAGAAAGCATGCTAGTTCTTCCCTGACAATATCATATACAAGTGTGGAGACTATGAGTGGGTCCCTCTACTTGGGATATAGGGTGCAACTGGATATGCTCTGTTACTAGTATCCAGACAATACAGATCAAGACAGTTCATCACGACGACAAGGGGGCTTGCTACTTGTGAATTTCCATACAAGGGTAAGAACTACAAGAAAAATGTTTCCACGATCACTAAGGCGTGGAAGCATCATTCCAGGATGGAACTGTTTGATGAAAAACTGAGAGTTACGCTGGAGTATAAATGATGGAGGAGTATGAGAATCAACGACGATGTCCCTCTACCGAATCTAGAAAATAATATACCAGCAGAGGAAGATTTACAAGTGGATCCCTCGGAGATGGAAATCGCGAAGAATGATTTTGAGAGAATGTACTTTGTGATGGAAAGTCAGTTATCGATATTAGAAAATGAAAAAAACCAGTTGAAGTTCGGCATGCAGTCTCAGGAACAAGAGATCGAAAGCTAAGAAAAGGGAAAAGCAAGGCTGAGGAAGATTTGAGCAATCTACAGAATGATTACAAGAAATTCTGTGCATCAGCAAGATATGTCGGTCTCGGGAAGACATCCGCCGAATAAAAACTTGAGATCCAAGAAGAAGAAAAAAAAAGAACAGATATCTGGGAAAGAAGATTTAAAGATGCCCAAGCACAACAAACGGCCATGGAAGAAGAATTGTCTAAAAGCAAAGCTAAGAATATAAATCTGAGAAGACAAATCATATAACTAAAAGATTCCCTACAGAGGCACCGTAGCCGAGACTCTGTAGCTGAATTAAAATCAAGTAAAAAGGAGAATGAAACTCTGAAGAAACAAGTTGAAGAATTAGAAATAGCTCTGCAGACCTATCAGGGGCTAATTAAAAATTTAGAAGAAATCCAACGGTAGAATGATCAACGTTGGCAGGCACAATTAGAGCAATCTCAAGACCAAGTTTGGGATAGAGACCGCGTTATGTCTGAAGCTCTTGTCCAGGTACGAGAGGTCGCAGAACACTTGCAGACTTTAGCCATTCAAGCCGACGTTTTGAGCCTGCAAACTGAGTCGGAATCTAACAGGGGTAAGAAGTTGGCATGGCTCCTCAAGAAGATTAAGATCCTAGGTGTTAAGGCTAAGCAGTATATGTGAAATAGACCCACCTTATGTAAAGAAACTTGTTCTGATGCGAGTTTCCTTTTGAAAGTTGTACTGCAATCAACACATTTTGTGTAAAATATGTTATGGTACTAATATAATATGTTTTTTGCATGTACACCACATTTTCTCATTTGCATTCGCATCATTCTACATCATACTGCATTATTTTACTAAGATTTTAATTCTCAAGGAATTATTATCGCAGTAAATTCTAGGGTATACAAAACCACATATTCGACACCCTTACTTCACCAGAAGCAAAGCTAGAGACATGGAAGAAAGATTGGCAAAAGTTGAACAAGCATATGAAGACTTCAGGAAGGATATTAAAAGGAAGCTAGAAAGAACACAACAAGAAACCCGTGACCATATTTCGCAATGGCAAGAAGATCTGTTCGCTAGAATAGCCGCAATACTAACCAGAAAAGGTTCTGAAAAGAAGAAATGGGTCTTTATATATCCTAGTGCACTGATAGAAGACCCGGAGCATCCTCTTAGTAAGGCTCATCTATCAATAGAGACTTCAATGGCAAAACAGTCGGTCGTTCAGCCCGAGTCTTCCTTGCAAGAGGGAATGGCCGTTCACGATGACCCTAGCGAATATGTTGTTCCAGATTTCAATGAGATTGAAAAACTAAAAGTCGAACTACCCAAACGACTCGAGGATCAATAGAAACAGTTGGAAGAAAAATTCAAGGCTATGAAAAGTGTAGATTAGTTTCCAAGGATGGATACAAGAGAGTTAAGCCTAGTTCCCGATTTGGTGTTTCTCCCGAAGTTTAAGATGCCTGATTTTGAAAAGTATAATGAGACCACTTGCCCTGAAGCTCACCTCACAATGTTCATTAGGAGGATGACGAGATTCATTGACAACGATCCCCTCTTAATTCACTGCTTTCAAGATAGCCTGACAGGGTCCACTGCAAAATGGTACAACCAATTAAGTCGTGCCAAAATCAACTCTTGGAAGGACTTGGCTAAGGCATTTTTAAAACAATACAACCATGTTATTGATATAACACATGACCGGGTGACGCTACAAAACATGGAGAAGAGACCTGATGAAAGTTTCAGACAATATGCACAACGTTGAAGGGACGTTGCAGCCCAAGTACAACCACCATTGTTGGAGAAAGAAACGATGATGCTTTTTGTTAGAACATTGAAGAAACCCTTCATCGGCCGTATATTAGGGGGTGCCACAAAGGACTTCTCTGACACAATAATGAATAGAGAAATAATTGAAAATGTAATCCGAAGTGAAAAGATTGAAGATGAAGAGAACACAAAAAATCCAACTATAGGAAGAAAGAGGGCGAGGCCAGCAATACATGTGTTTATAATGTCGGCTATACAAAGAAACTGATAGTCAGACAACCCAAAGCTGCGACATCGAATATCCAAAATTCCTCAAAACAAGGATCAAATCAAAAAGCGGAAGCAGAATATATGGAATTTACTCCTATCTCGATATCTTACGGTGAGTTGTACAAGAACTTGTACAATGCGTATGTGGTATCTCCATTCTACAAAAAAACCGATACAACCCCTTACCCAAAATGGTACGACACTAATGCCCAATGTGACTATCACACCGGAGTTATAGGATACTCCACTGAGAACTGCATGGCTTTTAAAAAAACTTGTTGAAAAGTTTATAAAGACGGGGGTCGTAAGGTTCGATGACTCTGTAGGGTCAAGTACGATTGGGAATCCATTGCCTAATCACGCTGAGTCAGACGTAAATGCAATTTTCGGTAATGGGAACAGAAGAATCAAAACCAGTGTCGAAGAAGTAAAGTCTCCATTAAGGTGGGTTTAGAAAAAAATGGTCGAAATGGGCTTGGTGCAACCAATCTCAGGAGACGTGAAAGAAGCCTCCAATGACTATTGTCCATACTATGGCGAAAAGAATCATTATATCTAAGACTGTGCAGAGTTCAAAGCCTTCGTTTAGAAATTGGTTGACAACAAAAAATTAGAGTTTTTTTGAAGAAAGAAAGATAGATGAGGCAGATGTCTGTGCTTCAGAACAATGAGCCCCTAAGAATAATTATGGGGCAATTTCCTAGTTATCGTTATTTCAGGACTGAGGAAACACAAAGGAGATGAGAGTTCAAGAGCGAAGGTCACAATTCAGAAATTGGGGCATTTTCCTTACAATGATAATACGAAAGTACCATGGAAGTATGATTGCGAAGTAACGATTCAGGAAGATGAGGCTCCGAAGACTGTTTCAAAAGAGGTTAATGACGTCAATTTCTTCACAAGAGTGGAAGGCGATATGTTCCCAAAGAAACAAAAGATCCAAAAGGGAAAGCCTTGATAATCGAACCCGAGAAGGTACAAGATGTTAAATCTGAATTACCGATCAACGAGCCGGTTAAAGAGGAAGAGATGAAAGAATTCTTAAAATTCCTGAAGCACAGTGAATATAATGTCGTTGAGCACCTTCGTAAACTGTCTGCCTGTATATCAATACTATCTCTACTATTAAGCTCAAAAGCGCACCGGAATGCACTGTTGAAAGTGTTGAACGAAACCTTCGTTCTTAACGACATTTCGATGAACATATTGGACAGGTTGGCAAACAATCTGAATGCTGAAAACTTCATCTATTTCAATGACGATGAGATACCTTCAGGAGGCATGGGATCCAATAAAGTTCTTCACATTACTACTCGCTCCAAAGGCTATACGTTGCCAGAAGTCCTGATTGACAATGGATCCGCCTTAAATGTTCTCCCATTGGTCACTTTGAACAAGCTTCCAATAGACAGTTCTCATATGAAGGCTTGTAGCACTCTAGTTTGAGCTTTCGACGGTACTGAGAGACAAATGATAGAAAAAATCGAAGTGCCATTACTGGTGGGCCTAAGCACATACGATGTAGACTTTCTGGTAATGGATATCAAACCTACATATAATTGTCTATTGGGAAGACCCTGGATCCATTCGGCTGGGGCAGTTCCATCCTTCCTCCACTAAAAATTAAAGTTCGTTTTGACGGACAATTGGTCACCGTGAATACCGAAGAAGACATCATAGCTTTCATCACTAGTGGCGCCCCTTATATAGAGACTGATGAGAAGTATGTAGAGTGCTCATTCTAACCATTTGAGTTTGTCAGTACAACATTCATAGCCGAAGGGAGTCGGGTTCCCACTCCAAAACTGTCTAGGGCCACAAAGACGGAAATCAAACTGACAATAGAAAGAGGAGCTCGGGTCGGCCGATGACTGGGGAAATATTTGCAAGATAAGGTTAGTACGCCGGTCATAATCAATAAGCAAGACCGTTTCAGCTTCGGATACAAGCCAAATGCCAGCAGAGAATGACTGAGATTGCGAAGAAGCAAGAAATGAAGAAAGCCCGTCTGAAAGAAGTAGAGGTCAGCTGGCAACCTATGGCTTTTCCTCGTCTGTCTGAAACTTTTGTGTTAGGGGGATTCATCCACCCCAAACAAGTTAAGAAAGATGAAGAAGCTGAGCTGGGAAAAATGTTAGAATCTTTGGATATTAATGTAGTGACTGAAGGAGATAATGAAGGGATATACCTAAGGGGAATTCGTCCTTATACCCCTGAAACTATTTTGAACAATTGGACTATTGAAGAACTCTCTGTAGTGTTTAGGAGTGTTTTAGAGTAATGTCCAGAACACACTTGTTGCTCCGGCCCAAGAGCAACAAGGGTATTTTTGTAAATGGCATATGCTTACTGTCCTTATGTCAATAAAATAATACATTTTGTGTGTATTATCTAGGGAACATCTTTATTCATTTTTCCTCTTCTATCCATACACTTATACTATTATCCATTTTTTGCATTTCTTTTCTAAATTTAGTTCATTTATTCAAGTGCACACCATGCTTCGTGTCAGGTCCTCTGATATCAACGTATCGAGCGATACTGAAACTGATCTGGATCTCATTTTTGAGCGAGACGTGTGTCTAGATGGACCTCAGGATTTTGAAGAGAATCAAGATTGCGATCTATCGCCCGATCTATTGAGAATGGTTGAGCAAGAGGAAAAACAAATATTGTCTCACAAAGAGCAGTAGAAATAGTGAACCTGGGAAATGAAAGTGTGAAAAAAGAACTGAAAATTGGGACATGCATTACTGTAAAAATGTGAAGAGATCTTGTCAAGCTACTCTTGGAATTCAGAGGTATCTTCATATGGTCCTACCAAGACATGCTTGGGTTGAACACAGATGTGGTTGTACATAAACTTCCTATAAATGAAGGTTGCAAACCGGTCCAACAGAAACTTTGGAGAATGAGGCGTGATGTACTCCTGAAAATAAAAGAAGAGGTAAAGAAATAGTATGATGTAGAGTTTCTGCGGGAAGTCAAATATTCGGAGTGGGTGGCTAATAAAGCTCATATTCTGAAGAAAGACGACAATGTCCGCATGTGTGTTGATTATCGGGATCTGAACAAGACCAACCTGAAAGATAACTTCCCACTTCCTCACATCGATGCCCTGATCGATAATACAACAAAGCATTTATTGTACTCCTTTATGGATGGTTTTTCAGGTTATAATCAGATAAATATGTGCCCTGATGATATGGACAAGACTACATTCGTGACTCTATGGGGAACTTTTTGTTACAAGGTGATGCCTTTTGGACTTAAAAATGCAGGGGCAACATATCAACGAGCCATGGTCGCTTTATTCCATGATATGATGCACAAAGAAATTGAAGTGTATGTTGACGACACGATTGCCAAGTCCCAAACGGAAGAGGAACATATCGTGATTTTGAGGAAATTGTTCTTGAGATTGAGAAAATACCAATTAAAGCTGAATCCAGCCAAATGCACCTTCGGAGTCATGTTAGGGTGTAGCGACGTTTTTGAAAAAAACTACTGGTGAGGTATCCCACCTTTTGGAGAAGGTTTGGTTAAAAGGGAATTCTTTTTGAGAAATAATAATCCTTTGAAAAATGATTGAAAATGTGGATTTTATTTAAAATAAGATTTGAAGTCGTCACCGGCCACTTGGATTAGGTGGGCCGGACACCACAAAACCAGAGATTCAATTTGAAAGGGCTCAGGAGTTGGTTACGTCTGGGGAAGGATTAGCACCCCCATCACGCCTGGAAATCGGTACCAAAATATTTGTTGCTCTTAATCGAAAGAAATTGTCGAAATTTTAAAAGAATTTAATTTGGTGACCTTAATTGAAAATTATCCTTAATTGAACGAGATTTATTAAACTGGTGGATTCAAATTAATTGGATATTTAATTAATAAGGTTGACGATACATCAGACCATAGATTAAACCGACATCGAATAAGCCCAGCTGCCATGTTAATTTATGGTTCGAATCTCGTACGTCACCTTTATGCATGGTCCAAGCAGTTAAGGAATGATATAGTGACCTTGTCAAGTTTTAATTCTATCTTGAGTCGGTAAGGATTAATTCAAGTATTTGGTCAACATCCTTTAAGCTCGGACTGTTACGACACAAATATCAGAACTAATGAATACCTCCCATTTTTATGGTTCAAATTAATTAATGTGCAATCAAAATAATTAAAGTCACATGAATGACAAATAGGGGATGACAAACAAAGTTACAAAAGATAAGCACACAAGGCCTACCCCAAGACCTAACCTAAAAGGCCCAAATTATTGAAGTTCAATTAGTGATCTAACTATTAATTAGGTGATTCTAGTATTTAATCCTAAATTAGTTAGCCCTAAACGATTAAAATCCTAACACATTATGATAATTAATATGAGATTTGACGTCAATCTAAGTTTGAAATTAATTTTATCGTAAGAACTATTAAGAAACGTTCAATTAATTTAACGAATATTACATTTACCCTAATGAGCCAAGAGCAAATTAAAATTCATTGAATTAATTCGAACCCTAATCTAACTAATGCTCTAAGGAATCTAAACCTAGAATTAACTTAATTAATTTAAGGATCGTGCCCCTATGAGACGAGCACGCTATCTAAATTAAATGAATTAATCCATTTAATCTAATCTAAAGCCCAAAAAACATAAGCTAGGCCCAAAAAACTGAAAGCCCAAGACTATTACAACTAAGCCCAAAGCCAAGAGCCCAACTATAAACATAAATAAGAAGCATATTATATAATGCTATATAAAAAACTTGCATATTTAGAACTAGATTATGAAAGCTTTATATATCATATACACTAAAAACTTATATATTATATGCCTTTGAAAAACTTGTGTGTATGTATTTAAAAGAAACTATATATTACATTATAATATGGTATATTGTGCTCACATAAAATAACTATATATTTTAAATCCCTTTTTAAAAAACTATAGATTAAAAGGAAATATATATATTAAGAAAAGTCAAATATAATACACATGTTGAGACTTATATTATATATAACGTAAAAACTTATATTTTATGCTTTACAAAACAAACTATAATAATATATATGCATCAAAAACATTATATTCACTTTATATGGGAACCATGTTGTCTATTTATGTACTATATTATATATCACCCAAAGAAAACATGTAATATACATATAAACTATAATATAGTGTAGAAAAACATATTACATAGAACCATATATTATGAATATATACCATATATTATGTGTAATTAAAAAGATGACATCAAATTGTGAAATAAACGTAAATACGGGACATAACATATAACACTATCTATACCACAAAAGTATCAATCCACGTGTTAAAGGATCTAAACAAAATTAAACGGAAGCAACAACATCAAACAAATAAAAACTGGAAATTGGAAATGCTTGAAAGAGGGAGAAAAAACACTGGATTCAGGACCTAAACGCGAAGAAAATAAATTAGTGAGCCAAATTTAAAGAAAAAGGAGACTGGTTAGAACCGGGGACGAAATTTCAAGCCTTTCAAGTATTACAAGGACCTGGGGTGTAAATAAAAAAGACAGAATGGCCTGGGAGGGACTTCAAAGATGCGGGGGACTATTCGTGTAATTTTAAAAAGCGGAAGTCCTCATAACGCAAATACAAAGGGGTGGAGGTCCTCATTATACCATTTCCTCATTATACAAAGGGGAATTATGCTTGGGTGTTGGGGTGTAAATTCATTTCATATAAAAAATATTCTTCTAAAATATTTAAAGGGATCGCAAATTTTAAATTAAATTCAAATTATTAATTTCAGTCATTAAAACAATTTGTAATCGACTAGGTACCAATTTTGGGCGCTGTGGGGTGCTCATCCTTCCCCACACGTAACCGACTCCCGAACCTTTTTTTTCTGGTTTTGCATACCAAAACTCGTTGTTTTAATAAAAAAGACAAAAACAAGTTTTATTAAAATAACCGGGTTTTCAGGTGATCCAATCTCACCCAAATAAAATAAATAAAATTAAAAAAGATTGGTGGCGACTCCCCGTTGTTACATCTATATTTATAAATATGGCTAAATTAGCAAATGACTCGGAGGACAGCAAACTCTATGGGGACGAATCCCAGTGTCGTATATGGGTCTGGACAGAAAAAATAATTTGTTCGGGTTTAAAATTTTTATAGTCAATTATATTTATAAAAATATTTTCATATTAATTATAAGGTTTATTTTTTCTCAATATTTATTATTAGGTTTCTAATTTTGTCCCAATATTTATTATTAAAGACCTAATTTTTTTAATATTTATTATTAAGGGTATATTTTTAAAATTTATTTTTTTCATAATATTTGTTATTAATGACCTAATTTTTTTTTACAATATTTGTTATTATGGACATACTCTTAAAATTTAATTTTTTTCCTAATACTTATTATTAAAGTCCCAATGTTCCAATACTTGCTACTAGGGGCCTATTTTATTTTCAATATTTATTATTAAGGGTCTACCCTTAAAATTTAATTTTCTTTTCTTATATTTGTTATTAAGGGTCTATTTTTTTCAATACTTGTTATTATGAGCCTATTTTTCCCCAATATTTGTTATTATGAGCATACTCTTAAATTTTAATTGTTTCAATATTTGTTATTAGAAACCCAATCTTTTTCAATGCTTGTTATTATGGACATGCTATTAAAATTTAATTTAATTTTCAATATTTGTTATTAGGGACATAGATCTAATAACGATCTGCAACCGCAACAACGACCGTTATATAGCGGTAGCTACATTGTCTGGCACTGTGATATCCGCAACCATCATGTCCACAATAACATATGTTATTAAAAATTTACAACCACGATACGCGCAGTGACTACAATAGTATCTATTATGTTCGCATCACGATAAAATAAAAAATCTTAGAAACGGGAGAAACATATCCCAGCTTGATTTAGTACAATATTTGGGATAAGTTAACTTGCTTTTTTATGTATTGACATTTGGCATAAAATAAAAAATTAAGTATGTTTTTAAGGTCAGCGAATTTAGATTCAATTTTTTTTCTTCATATTCCCATATTCAACATATGTTTTAGAATTTTAATTGTAGTTTCTTACGGATTCAAACATTCGACCACTAATAATATTCAATTCACAGTTAGATTTGGATTTGAATTTTTAAGCATATTTACGGATTATAAAAAACAATTTATAAAATATAGATATCCAACCTATTGCCATTCATATGACTCAAACAGTACAAAAATAACAAGACTAAATCACAACGACTTAAAATGATTAAATTTGAAATTATGAACTAAATCTACAATTCTCGAAAATACAAGAATTAATAGCAAAATTTATTTTAACATTACTCGGATGATGAGGAAGATTATGAAATCCAAAAGGGAAGCAGCTGGCCTCTTCACTAGAATTTTATATTGGTAAGTGGTTAGCACTATTTAGATTTGGGAGTGAGTTCGAGAGAGGAAGAAAAAGGTGGATCGACAAAGGTTGATATGGTTCTCATCACTAGGGGTAATAACGAGCTGAGCTGAGGAAATAATGTTATTAGGCTCGGTTCAGGTTCGAGGCTCGTCGGGCTCGGCTCGAGCTCGGTTCGGAAACAATACTATTAGGCTCGGCTCGGGCTCAAAGCTTGTCAGGCTCGGTTCGGCTCGAAATTGATAATTTTGTTATAGTTTTTTTTTATATAAAAGATTCATTGAAAACCCCTCTCGTAACCAACACTGAAACAAAATTCAATAACCGGAAAAGGAAAAAGAGTGCCAAAAATTAGATTAATCTAAATAACCAATAAATATTCTTACAATACAAACACATAATTAAAGAAAATACAAAATCAAACAACAACCAACTAAGGAAAATGCCCAATTTATTTTAGTTAATTTGCTTTTAGTAGATTTTCCCTAATTTATTTTATTACTTTTCTTTTGCTAAACATATTACTTTTAGTACATTTGTAGCATATATATTCCGAGCCTGTTCACGAGCTTTTCGAGCCGAGCTTGGGTAGGCTCGGCTCGGTTTGTTAAGGTCTCAAGCTCACTCGAGTCGATCTTTGACCGAGCCGAGCCCGAGTAGCTCGCGAACCGGTTAGGCTCATTATCACCCCTACTCATCACATGTCTCTAAGCATACTCTTATTGCATGGATATCAATTCTTAATAGATTACCTATTAAGAATCAATTGAGATGAATGAGAATTGCACTGAATGATATATGCTTGTTGTGTAAGAATGAACATGAATCTCAAAATCATTTCTTTTTCGAGAGTCCCTTTGCATGATATGTTTGGAGAGGTGTCTTGAGGAAATGTTAGCTAAATAAGATGGTGTTGCAGCTAAATAAGATGGTGTTGCAGTGGGTAATTACTCTCATTATCCAAATCCTCAAGCTTGCGTGGTCTGCCTGCATTTATGTAATTTGAGAGGAAAGAAATTTTATGCATTTTAGTAGGGTTTTGAGAACTGCTGATGAGTGTCAAGAACTATTCCTCAAACAATCTGTGGAAGTAAGAATAGACGGAGAAGAAAAAGATAGTAAGGAAAGGATAATTGTTTATAAAATTCAGCTTGACCTTTTACGATGGTTACTAGTCATATATTTATAGTGCAATGAAATTCCCTTGGCTGCTGACTCATGTCGGTTGCTGCTGACTCAACATTCCAGCTGTCTCGCCTTGCTGGCTATCCTTCCAGACGTCTCGGTTCATAATATTATCTTCCCATAGGAAAAGAACCTTGTCCTTAAGGTTTGAGAGATCAATTATTTTATCCAGCCACAAGAGGATCGAGGGAAATCAACTAGCTTGAGCAAAAGAACTTTATCACCCAATGCACAGTCATGTAAATTGACATTGCCTTCGCCCTTATCTGATCGAGAAACATTTCTGATATGAGGAGACTAAGGATTGGTCCTGAGAAACTTGTGATGACAACTGTCTTCCTTCCCAGTTTATCCATTAAAAGCAATGCAGCAATCGGTCCTAACCAATTGGCTATTCCCACACATATGCTTGCAGACTGTGAGGATACTCTGACACTCTTAAAAGCGGTAGAAGAGGTAAAAAATCTAGCATTTATACCATAAAGTTGCTGTAAGGAAACAATATTCGAACAAATAAAAATAACTTTATGATGATGGTCATAAAGTAGCTTTGACAACTTGATTGCTTCTGCCTTATCCCTTTTCTTCGACTTTGACAATTCGAACATTGCACCCTTGACATATGGTCCACCGAGAAATTTCTCAAATGCTGCTTCATCATCAACAACTCTTTTTTTCTTGAAAGTTTGCACAAAGTTCACAAGTTCATATGTAAACTTAGGCATTGTTTCTTTCCGTATATTTGCAGCATATATTGGTAGCACTTTACTCCACAAGGACATGGCAGAAATGACTGAGTTAACATCAAAAGGTACGGGATAGTTGGCAGCTATAATGTCTATCCAACTAAATATCATGTTGTGGTAACCATATGCCTTGTCTGTCATGCTCCGAGTATACCCCCAAGCTGTAGTATAGTTGAACCTTGCACGTATATCAAGATGTAACAGAAAAAAGATGATTTGCAATTTAGAATTGTCATTCACCAATAGCTTGACCACCCTAGTTAGTTGTTAGGCATTTGGAATAGGTGACTGGACCATATATGTCCATTGATAACAACCCACTTGAACGAACCATTGGTCAGCTCCAAAGACACTTGGACCAAATACTACAGCAGTGAGACCATATTCAGAGGCAACAACAACTTCATCTTCTTCTTGTTCATTAGCTTTAATGAGCTCTTTGTGAAAATATAGATCCACTGTCATATCCCACTTCTGTCTCGAAGTAATTGTACCACACATTTGAAGAACCATTACATGTTTTTCTTTAACTATTGAAATACAATAGAGATGAATATGGGTGTGGAAAATCAAATAAGGCATCGGGTTCACCATGTGATATAAGCAATGAAGGAACACTTTCCTATTTCTTTTCACCATCCAAGAGGATTCAAAATAATTCTGCCTAAGTTTCTGAAAATCATCCCATGAATGAATAAACACTTTCCAATTTCTTTTCACCACCCAAGAGGATCCATTAAAACTCTGTTCAAAGTTTTGAAAGTCATTCTCATGAATTTGCAATTGAAACTCCACAACTTCATTATCCAAACATGACATACCCACATATTTACAACCAACTTTCATGGATAACACCCCAAACCTACAAGCAACAATCACCGCAAAAATGACACCCCATTCTTTATTATAGTAGAGGTTGAATAAGTGGATCGCTGTTGCAACTCTATGCTTACTAACACATGCCTTGATTTTCTTAAAAAAAGTCATCCACATTAGTAAACATTGCAATCATATTGTTAACAACTTTGCTTTCAGTCAAAGCTTGCAGATTATTCAATATAACTTCTACGATGGTGTTTCCCCCGGGATCAAAACAAATGTTATGATACGTCTTTCTCATGAATGTGAACCCCTTTGACTTAGTTAAAACATCCTTGAGGTGATAATGAAACTTATCTGTATGACCCAAGTGCACATTTCACCAAACATATTTCTGTTGTTGCCATGCCAATTTTCCAATTCAGATTGTATATCCACATGTGCTGCTCGATCACCAACAGTAACGAATTTCACCATTTCAGTAACTTCTCTCTGCTTCTGAGGATTGGCCACTAATATGCTTGAGGGGCAAGCTTTTTACCCTATGTTTCTCATAATTGAACGTTGGTTTATGAGTATGGTCAGAACAATCTTGCATCACTGTTTCATCTTTTTGAAAATCAAGTCCCCCGCTGCTCTGAATCAATTGCTTGTCATATGGTTCTGACAACGGAACCATTTCATTAAAACGATCATGAATCGTTGCATTACCATCATGAACATCACCTTTGTTACTGTCAAGAATCGGTTGATCAACAATTTCTACGTTTGTTGGTGTTGACATTTTATCGAACACCTGGTGGGTCATAGTGTTTTGTTCTCATGCTTAGCCAAAATTTCAGGTGATACACCGATCCCCAGATGTGCAGAAATGGCGATCATTTGACGAGCTAGGTACTGCAACGTTCGTTATGTGTTCTCATTCCAGCGAGCCTGCTCTTCGAAGAGATTTTAATAGCCTCGGTTTTGTTGACCATGGTTCTCTCTCAATGAAAGCACCAAATGTCAAGAACTATTCCTCAAACAATATATGGAAGTAAAAATAGAGAGAGAAGAATAAGATAGGAAGAAAAGCATAATTGTTTATAAAATTTAGCTTGGCCCTTTACAATAGTCACTAGTCATATATTTATAGTGCAATGAAATCCCCTTGACTGCTGACTCATGTCGGTTGCTGCTGACTCAACATTTCAGTTGTCTCGCCTTGCTGACTATCATTCTAGAAGTCTTGATTCATAACAATGAGTTGATAGAATGTATTAGGGATATTATTAGAATTAAACTTCATAAGAGATCTATATATATGAATGCTAAGGTAAATATTAGATTGTGTGAGGAATAAGGTATTTTTGTATAGTTGGGATCCTTTGATAGATTTATTGTACCAGCTTGATGCATTTTGTTTTGGATAATAAAATTTCAACATTCTATCAAAAAAGATATTTTAAGAAATTTAACAACTTTTATTTGATCAATATTGAAATTTCAAAAGTCGAAAAGAAATAAAAACTAAAAGTACCAAAACTGTAGTACATAGTTTAAATCACAACTTGCATGCACTACAGGGACTAATGAAAGAATTTGACCTAAATTTTAATAATATAGCAAATCCCAAGTATAGTCAAAGAAAAAATACGCCTAACATACGCCGGGAAGCGCACTGCGCACTAAGCAGCGTCAACCGCCAAGCGCCAACAGCCAACAATTCTTCGTCGCTTTTTGTCCATTTCTTCACCACTTTTCAAAGTTTTCTCCTTTCACCTTTTTTTCTTTCATTTTATATTCTTTTGCTTTGGTGAGGAGCACTGAGCAACCACTTGCCTTTCCTTTCCTCCAAACAAAGACATGATAGAGAAATCAAGTTAGAATTTTTTTACGATACGAGTGAAGTTTAAAAGAAGAAAAAAAATCATGATAATGGAATGGGATGGTCAAGAAATTCATCAAGAGAATCAAACCCAGAGAGAAATCGTGAATGTAAATGTGAATAATGGCCGAGTAATGTATGTAAAAGTGATGACCGATGAACAGCTGGGAATTCTCAGGAACCAAATTGCTGTTTACGCCTCCATTTGTGAGCAGCTCGTTGAGATGCATAAGAATCTGTCCGCCCAGCAAGATCATGCAGCAGGCCTCTCTTTTCCTCTCCCTCCTTATATCATTATATCATGGCTTTTTTATCTTCCTTTTTGTCATTTTCTAAAAGGGTTTTGCTCAAAGGTCTTTCTTTTATCCAGATGGGTCTTGTGTTCTAAGTGAAGTGATGGTGGGAATGGCTTGGCGTTGGCTTTGGTTCACTTGGGTCAATTTATTGTTACTGATTTGGATGAGTTAAAATACCCATTTTTAATGCTTTCTTTGTGAAGAACAATGATTCTTCAAATAATATAGGCCAAACTATTTTTGGTGCTTTTGAGGTTGTCCATGATTGATTCTTCTAGTATTCCACCAATGGTTGTTTTGGCTGTTTCTGATTTGTTTAATGACAAGGATGTTCTTAGGCTAGCTTCTAGTAAACAATTTGTTTACCCATTTTGAAGTTCTGGGAAATGATGATTATGTTGTTTAGCTCGGATACCTGAAATTGTTTAATTTTGACAGAAACAATCGTCTCTCTCGCAGGTGGTAGGCTGGGAAGCCTCTACTGCGACCCTTTAATGGCATCTGCTGAGCACAGAATTACTGCTAGACAGCGGTGGACTCCGACTCCGGTGCAGCTCCAGATTCTGGATCGAATCTTCGATCAGGGGATTGGAACTCCGAGCAAGCAAAAGATCAAAGATATAACCTTGGAACTGAGCCAGCATGGCCAAATTTCTGAAACGAATGTCTATAACTGGTTCCAAAATAGACGAGCTCGGTCTAAGAGGAAGCAACTGGGGTCATCATCCAACAATGCTGAATCAGAACAAGAGACGGAAGTTGAATCGCCTAATGAAAAGAAGATGAATCCCGGGACTCTTCTCTCTCAGCAGAACCCTGCTCTGAGAGGTGATAATCTGTGCTTCCATAGCCCCGAGATATCCTCTGAATTGCATTTCTTGAGTTTAATGTCCAGTCCAAGTGCATACAATGGTAAGCATCTGAACTCCTTGTTTTGCTATCTAAATTGAAGACATTTTGATGCTAGCAGAAGGATCCTAAGATTTCTCATTCTCCGGTATTCCTTTGTACTTTTCGTTTTGATTGTGTACAAATTTTCATTTTCTACTTGAAAAGATGGTTTTTGATCAGTGCTCGGTACCATTTTCGGAAAATCTAAGAGATGCTGTAGTCATTTATGACCAGGCCGACGATTACGGCATTTATGTTGGTTCTGCTAGTGCTATATTGTAAGCAATGGTCTCATATTACATCCCTATGTAACAATGCAGGGGATGAACATCTGTCTGGAAAAATGAGAATGCTGGGGAGCTACGACATTTACGACCAGGCAGACGACTACGGCATTTATGTTGGTTCTGCTAGTGCTATATTGTAAGCAATGGTCTCATATTACATCCCTATGTAACAATGCAGGGGATGAACATCTGTCTGGAAAAATGAGAATGCTGAGGAGCTACGACATTTACGACCAGGCAGACGACTACGGCATGGCAGGGTGAGACATGAGAGTCAGATTGTGCAAACATGGCATCCAAGACTCTGATCGGTGGACTAGGGTCGAGTGTGGAGACGAAAGAATTCAGTTTAATCATGGAACAATAGCATGCTTAACATAGTAAAGCTAATACTTATAGTTTGAACATGAAATGAGCCAGTTAAGTTGGAAATAGACTTCCGATTTCTGAATTTTAGGGAGCCATTGTGCTTTGACTTTGTGCTTTTTGTTGTTTTGTTAATAGAAGGAACCCGCCATGAATGTTTTGGCGAGTTCTTCTTTGAAATTATGACCATGCTTGGTTTTGCTGGAGACTGGAGTTGATGATTCTTTGGTCTGAGTTTGATAGTTAAACAATGGACATTTTAACATAGATCTGTTGGATAAATCTTGTGTAAATACACATGGTCGCAAAATAAATAAATCCTATGTGGAAGATATATATTTTTGACAAGATATAATTGAAAAAAAAAACATAAACAAATACAGTAAGAAGTAAAACATATGCATTTATCAACAACTAGATAATTTAGTAGGGTGAGGCAATACATTTTTAAGCAATATAAAGTAATCCAAATTTTAATATTGTGAATGAATATATTAAATTAGAAACGTCGCTTCATAATGAGTTTTATATCATTCAATCCAGATTAATGTGACACTTTTTATCACTCAACTCTAAACAAGTCACTTGATAATAATATCCAATTCAGATTAATGTGATGATTTTTATCACTCAACTCTAAATAAATTATGATCATAACTGCAGAGTTAATAAATTGATCATTAATTTAGACCATGTATTATATAAATACTTTGGATGATGATCTTTTCAATTTAGCATATTTTATTTGAGCAAATATATTTAGTTAGTTGGTTAAATTGTACATCTTTATTTCCTTATATTTCCTTAAGTCATAGGTTTGAAACTCAATAAAAGTACTCTTTTCTTCTTCTTAATTTTTTTTCCTTTTTAAATAAAATTAAATTTAAAATTTGTAAAAAGAATTATTTAGTTTAAAACCTTAATATGAAATCTAAAATCTAATTTCACAAATCAACTAATAATTAATAAAATTTTAAAAACTAATTGAAAAATAGAAATGGAAATCCAAAATCTTCTCCTCAAATTGAATAAATCTTATATATTTCTCTATTACCTTCACTTTCTCATCCCCTCTCCCTCCTCTGGCTTGGGAACCATTTCTGTCTAGAACCTTGAAATACCATTTCTCCCTTTTGGTATTTCAAATTCCCCCACACAAATACAAACCCTAATTTCCATCTCCTCAGCTCTATCTTTCTCTACAAACCTAAAATAAACCCACTTTCTTTCTTTCTCCGGGTATATTCACATAATCAGGTATTCAATCATTTTTCATTCCCTATTTGTTTTCATTTACATCTCATCGTTTTCATTAGTATTACATCATAATTTTCACTCTCCACGATCCTCGAATTTACGTTGTTTGCCTTTGTGGCTTTGTTTTAATCTCCCAGCCCTCCTGTTCCGATTGGCTATTCATTTTAATTGCAAGATCAACGAATTTTCCATTGGTTTTACTGGTAATTCTACAGCATAATCTGTAGATAGGGTTTCCAGGCTTTCATTCTTTATGTCATTTACGAAAAATGAAACATCTTTCAATCGCATTTATGCTATTTTCAAACTGGTTTTCTTTTTATCTGAAAATCTTTTTATTTGTTATTGAGACTTTCTTTTTGGGTTTTGTATACCATTTAACACTGATCTATGATTGTTGATGTTATAGAATCCAGGTGAATTGGAGCTGTTGGATTATCCTTGTAAAGAATTTTCTCATTTTCCGGTGCTTCAGATTTTAATAAGCAGGATTTAATGGAGGCCAACATTTGTGACATTAATCACTTGGATGCCGATGTCCTTTTGCCTCCCCGGAAGCGCCTGTTAGCAGGGTTTAAGAAACAGGCTTCGAATGCAAATGGTGCTTCGGATCAGCCAATAGCTGCTTCTTCCATTTCATCTCCTTCACCTCCTTCGCCACCTTCGCCGGCATCTGCTACTTCATCAAGTGATGTTGATGCACATCTTAATAACTTATTGAGATCCCGTTTCAATAACCCTAACCTTTCTCCAGAGGAGATTTTCGAGGCCTCGAGAGAAGCAGCTATTGCCGCTACTAAGGCTGCTGAAACTGCCAGAGCTGCAGCAGAGGAGAAGGCTGCAATTGCCGCTAAAGCTATCGCTGCAGCTAAGAGTGCATTGGACATGGTAGCTACATTTTCTGAAGATGCCGGTACCAAGGATAGATACCTTAAAAAGAATAAGCTCAAGAAGCATGTCCCAGTTCAAGCCTTATACAAAAAACACCAACCGAGTGAGAATTCTAGGGTAGATGAAGATTTAGTCCAAAGGTTGCACCGAGCAATCGATAGTTCTTCGAGAATCTCAAAAGGTTCACCAATATCTGAATGGAACGGTCATCAACACAAAAGGCTCAAGAGCTTGCGAACTCTTGAGAGCACAAAGGTTCCTGATGGGGGTATTGTGTTGAGAGGAAGCCCCTCTTCCACATGCAATGGAGGTACTACGGCAGCCGAAATCAATTCTGATGACTTGGTTAAGGAGCATGTAAAGGTAGCTAGTTACGGAAAACCGGGGCAGTCAGTGTTGGATAATGGTGAAGCAGAATCGGGTTATTCAAAGGAAAAAGCTTGGGAAGATGCATATTCTTCCAGTAAAAAGAGGGGAAGAGTAAAGCTCAAGAAGTTGCCCTTGAGCATTTGTTCTTACAGGGATCGAGTGAATCTCAAGGAAGAGATGATTACTAAGAGCTCCCCGCTGATGGAAAAGAACATGGGTAATCCGACTGTTGTTGTTAAGCCTGTTTTATCCTCAGGAACCCGCTGCTGATGGTTTTATTTCTATTCAAGGTACACTACTGTGGAAATGCCAGGATTTCAACGCCCCTGCATGTATCGAACAAAGCAAAGTCATGCAATGGTTCCGATACCATTTGGCTTTAATGTTAGAGAGGCAATAGCTGAGGTAGGATTCACAGTTCTCTTCTTTATAGAAATGAGTTTTACTCCACTTTAATGTTTCGATTGCCTGCCTCGAAATAGAATAACACCCAATAATTACAGTTGAGATAAGGAGGAAAGCAATGCAATAAGTATTAGATGGTTCTTTCCTGGTTAATGTTTGCATATCCATAGATGTAGTAAAACTTTAATGGCTTTGGTATTGCTTTTTCAGCAATTGAATTATATTATTTTGTTCTCCTTTATATCTATTTTCTTCTCATTTGATTTAAGGAATGTAATCCCATTCCCATATTGTTGTTTATTGGATGCACAAATAATTCATAATCCAACTAGTTTTATGAAGGAAATCTATGAAGTTGATAATGTTTTTGTGATGGGATTCAAACGTATCATAACCCATAATTCAACATTATGTCAATAATTTTATATTAGTAGCGCTGCACATCCTATCAGATGTGTCTTTTGAGTTTTTACCCATTTGTTTATGTTACTTGAATCAAACCTAATTTATCCAGCTTATGTCTAACATTATGTTACCCATTTGTTTATATTACTGGCCCGGGACAATTAACTAAACCCTTCCATAGTTTCCCATTTTCTACTTGGGTTTTTACCCATTTGTTTATGTTACTTGAATCAAACCTAATTTATCCAGCTTATGTCTAACACAAATTACGGTTAAGGGATTAATACAACTCGATGATTTGGTAAGCAAATTAAAACTAAAGAGTTGATTAAAACAATTGAATAATAAGTAATGACTAAATTTTAGGGTCGATTGATGTTTAGTTTATTTAACATCATCGTGTAGCGAAGTTTTAGAAAATCGGCTACGGGCATCCCACATTTTTGAAGATAAAGAAGATTTAAAGTTGTCACCGATCATTTGGATAAAGTAGCCGGACACCACAAAATTAAAGATTCGTAAAAGAGGTTTGAAAGTTGGTTACGTGTTGGAAAGGATTAACACTCCACAACGCTCGAAATCGGTACCAAATCAAATGTTGCTTTTAACCGTTAGAAATTGTTGAAATTTAAATTAACTTTAATTAAATGCCCTTACTTGAATATAAACTTTAATGAGTGAGTTTTAAAATTTGGTAGGCTTGAATTAATTAACCGTTTAATTAATAAGGGTGACGATACAACGGACTATAGATTAAACCGACATCGAATAAGCACGATTGTCGTGTTAATTTAAGGTTTGAACTTCGTACAATCACCTTTATACATGATGCAAGCATTTAAACATGATGTTGTAATTTGTCAACTTTTAGTTAATGTCTATCTTTGAACAATAAGAATTAATTTAGATATTCGATCAACATTCATTGAGTCAAGACTGTTACGACAAAAATAGATAAGCCTGAGTCCAACATCTCACGCGGGTCCAAAGAGGCACAAAGGGGTTAACCCTTTAGTTTAAACTCATTCTCATCATCATCATCTACAACATAAATCAGAAACCCCTATTCTTTCAAACAAATCCTAACCGCCGTCACCTTCCCCGCTTGCTGCCGCCGCCTCGATGCTACTCCGGCCAATCGAAGCAACCACTTGAAAGCTCTCTCCTTCCTCTTCTTCTCTATCGGTTTGGATTTCACCGGAAATAGAAAGAACGCCTCGAAACGAGGCCAAAATATTCAATGTCTTAGAGTTACGATCTACGCTGTCCGCTATTAGATGGAGCTGGATTCAAGATATGTTACTTCCTACGTCGATAGGAACTTGCCCACCGTTGAGATCACCGGTCGAAAGCTCCGGTCGCCGGGAACCGCCGTGGCCGAACGGGTAAACTTCTCTTTTGATTTTTAAAAATTTAGAACTCTTTTGTTTAATGAAAAATGAGATCTTTCACCTCCGAAAAACCCTAATGTTCTACTGATATCAAGAAGAAAAGAAATACCTCAAAATGTTTTTTTCTCTTTATGTTGATCCGAACCCCCGTCTACGGTTTACATTGATTTTGGTTCGGCTTTTATATCCGAAAATTACAATTTTTTTAAAATAGAAAAAACTACAAAGTGACTATTGGTTGCTTGATTTTTCCTGTTGTATATTCTGGAATTGTTGTTTATCCTCTGAATTCCTTGTCTGTTTTTGTTTACATGTTTGTGGAGGCTTGTACGAAGAGAGGGGACCAGTGGTGGTCCTAGCTTTTTTAAGAATCAGAGGTTGCTGACGTGGAGAGCTATTAGCAACGTGGTCGACTGCCGTTGGTCCTATCGTCGTCGTGGCGTTGAGGTGGCGAGGATGTGGTGCTGAGGCGGCCGTCGACGTGGCTTGAAGTTTGCTGCCCAACGGTCACGGCTTCCAGAAGATTCTGGAAAAGGGCATGCCAAGGGTTGGCGGAGGCAATAGAAGGGTTAGGGTATTAGGGTTTACAGGTTTAGTTTAGGTGATGGGCTTAATGAGCTCAACTGGGTAGTTGGGTTAGTGTAATGGATTTGGGTGTATGTAACATGAACTGATAATTATATAAACTTGGGCTTTTATCTTTATTTATATAAATGTATATTGGCTGGTATATATATATATATATGATGCTTTAAATTCTTATTTAATTGGATTATAAATCCGGACGAAAAATGAATATTACACGTCATCATTCCAATTTTGTTTCAATGTGCTTAAACATATAATAAATTTGAAAAAGTAGATTACCTTGGAAACAAAAACTTGAAATGGAAGGAAAAGTTGTGCAAATAACTACTCGGGCAGGAGTAATACCAACGGCGTCGCTTGCAACTTAATCCGGTACTCACTCGGATAGTCACTAATATAAAGGCTTAATCGTCAAATAGGTACTTAAATTATGCCATTTTTTCTAATTAAGTGTTTAAATTATTTTTAGACTAAATATGTACTTAATATTTTATTCCGTGACTCATTTAAAGTTCTCCGTTAATTTTCATCGTTAAATGACATGTGTCCTGAAAATTTTAAAATTATATTAAAAATAAATAAAATTACTTAATTTTCAGAAATTCTCTAAGTTTTTTCATATTTCATAAAACAACCCAAATTCTAAAATCCCTAACTCCCCAAAACTTAAATCCTGATTTGGGCTAATTCTATTGCTAATTGTCACGTCGTCGTTTGTCACATCGGTCGCTAGACCATCACGACTATTTTCTCACTACCTTGTCGCCAGAAATAGACCGACGCCATGCGAAACGCCGAAATTGTCGAATGGTTCCTTCAAAAAATTCACGACGAACGGCGTGTGGGTTGTTTGGCGAGAGGAGGGCGCTTCATTCCGTCGCTGGCAACGTGGCCAACGCGGCGAGAGTGGGCAGATTTGGGGACAATTTTGGGAATATTTGAAAATTTCAAGATATGTTTTTATTTTGTTTTATTAATTTTATTTATTTTTAATATAATTTTGAAATTTTCAGGAGAAGACACGTGTCCTTTAGAGGTGAGAATTAACGGAAAACCTTAAATGGGTCATGGAATGAAACGGTAGACATCTATTTGGCCTAAGAAATAGTTTGGGCACCTAACTGAAAAAACATAGTTTGGGCACTTATTTGCCTATTAAGCCTAATATAAATGGTAACTACATTTAAAAAATAAAGCGATGTAATCTTTTTTTATTAAGTAGAGATATTATGTTCCAAAAGTAAATGTCAAGATTCGAGATGGAGCAACATGGATATCTTTGGTCACTAAGCCAATTTATTAGTGAATCTCAAATGATAATTTATTTTGATTGGATACTTTTGTATTTAAATAAATATTTTGGTTGCCTTCTTGGTTCCTTACGGCTTTGTCCTGACTAATCCGGACCGACCTACGTCGTACACTTGACTTTGGTGGGTAAGTCTCCCGGCAAGAATTTTCTACATACATAAGACCTCAAACTTGAGAATTGCTAAAATAATACCAAAGTGCTTACCACTTGGACCAACATCGTTGGTTATTTAAATAATAATTTTAAAATGAAATATATAAGTTTTATTTGGCAAATTTACTTAAATATTGTTGTCCAACTTTTTTCCCAACAATATGGTCTTTCCAAGTTTATTTCCAGAAATATGGTTGATTAATGTAGCAGTCAAAAGTCGGACTGCTTTCACCCCGTTTTGAACAATATTTTACCAAAAAATATTAAAAAAATGATGTTTCAGTCGTCCTCTATTGATTCATGCACATCATGTGTAAAAAATACTGTTTAAAGTCGGATTGTAATCTATTCGAGTTTATAATTTTAATATAAAAATGGAAGTCACTGTTTGAAGTCGGACTGTAATCTATCCGACTTCTGAAAACTTGCTACAGTAAATAACAATATTTCTAGAAATAAACTTGGGAGGACCACATTATTGGAAAAAAAATGGGAAGAACCATATTTGGGTAATTTTCCCGTTTTATTTAGTTGGTTAAGTATTTATTAGTATTTCAATAAAAAATAAAGTATAAATCTCTTTATAAGTCTTTTAAAATATTTTATATAGTAAATTAAAATTAGCTTTAAATAATATTTATTAATTTATTACTTATAAAACATTTTTTATTTCTCAACTCAATTAATATCCAATTAACCGATAACAAATCAAATGACAGAAAATTTAATTGATAAAAAGACAAAAAATGTAATTAATATTTCGTTGAGAGACTTATCCACTGAAATTAAGTGTGCAATGCAGGTCGATTTAAATTAGTTAGGGTAAAATCCTGAAAAATCAGGAGGGCTGCAAAAATTGACAGAAAATTCAATTGATAAAAAAGATAAAAAAATAATAATTCCAATTAAGTTATTTAAAATGATACAATGTAATAATGTCACCTAAGCTTTTCATAAAATATAATTTTAAGGAATAATATTCACTATCCTATAACCGACCCACATTTCTTAATTAACTTGCTCATTAGTTTTTTTTTTCAAAAAAAACTTTCCAATATATAATTGGATGCCATATCTAAATTACACAAACATTTTTCTCATCTATGAATACATGCCAAGAGAACTGAAATCAATCGACATTTTTTATTAAAGCTTAAGTTGTTTAATTTATTGTTTAACCGATATTAGGTGAAAAGATTAAATTATATTTTAAATTTGTAATTAACATTATATGTTTTGGGGAATTCTCATTAAATGTTTTAGGGATGGTTCTGCATTTCTCATTCCGCACTCAACACTTGCGATCACGGTTTTGAGGAATCCTCATTAAATATTTTAGGGATTTTTTGTCCACATACCCTTTCTGTGCGGATCCCCACGGCTTTCGGGGAATCTCCATCCCCACAAAAATTAAACAAAATTATGATTTTACTAACCAAAATAAATGGTCAATTTAGTTTAAAATATAAAATTCAGATACTTCGATTGGAAGCAGTTACGAGAAGACGAAGATTAAAAGGATGTTGATTTAGGAAGATTCAAACTAGTGTTTTAGCTTATATCTAAAAACTAAGATAAAAACATGTTGAGAAACTTAAGTGTGGCTATGTTTGAGAGAAACTTAAAACGATAATAATATGGTTAAATTTTTTTATCAAGATATATATTAGGGGTATATAGATAAATAACTATATTTTTTATAAAAAATTATAAAATATCGAGATCCTTGCGTATATTTTTGGGGATCCCCACGGTTATTTATACGGTTATCCACATAGTTTGGATATAGCAATCTCCGTCTCCATCCCCATTTGAGCTTCGGTGATAAAACTTTCCCGTCCCCATTCTTGTAGGTGGAGATTTCGATTATTCCTCATTTCTGTCGTTCGAATCCCACGATTTTTGGATATTCCCCACCTAATTCCCACCCGTAATGATTATAATTTATACACTTCACCTATAACTATAATTATTTGTTAAAATAAATTTTATATATAGCATTTTCATAAAATATTTTGTTATAATTATTTTTATAATGTAAATAATGGTAAGTTATTTCATACATTTTAATCATCTATTCATTTAAGATTTTTTTAAATAGTCATTTATGAGGGAAAATTGGTTGGATAATCCATTCCAAATTATTATTTTGGTTTATAGGGTTGTTTCAAACATATTTTGGAATCTAGGCCAAAAACTATAGTGCTCGGGGGGAATCGCCATTTGCAAACAACATCTTGCATTGAACATGGACATTGCCATTTGCACATGGCGTTGTGCTGTTGAGATAGCCTTTAATCGGCTTTGGCTCAGCAAGCCAGGCATGCATCCAGCGCTGCCATGCAGGCAGCTTTAATCTAGCTGGTCAGCTTTGGGACAGGTCGCCATTTGCACATGGCGATGCCTTGTAGTTGGTCAGCCTTGCATGCATGCACAGTAAGGTAAGGATTTTTTCTCTCTTAAATGTGGTACACATATAAGATATTGAGGAGAAGAGGAGTGTATAGGATTTGAGAGAACAAATTGATAGCGTTTTAGTTGAAAATTGAGAGAGCTTGAGTTAAAAATTCGAAGACGGTGAAAATTATTGAAGTAATTTGTTTGTTTGAATCTATTGTTTTTAATTAGAGAGGGGTTTGTGGATTTTTTTCTGTGATTAAAAGTATATGCACACAGTTTCTCGTTTAATCTGGTAAATTTTTGTTGAAGCATTTGTCATATATTTGCACGGTTTCTCGTCTAATCTGGTAAATTTTTATATTTTTTAAATTGTAATTAGTTTATTATTTTTTAAATTTTTAATGTGGTTGTTACATATATATATATATATGTAGCTTTTGTATTTACAATTTTAATAAGAAAATTTTAATGTATGATCATGACTATTATTTTTAATATGTATATAGAATGAGTTCATCAACATATTGTGACACTGAAAACATATTTGGTCGTTGAGGCGAATCACTTGATGATTTTAGTGAGAATGAAGAAAATAATGTACCTATTACGGAAGATGATGATGTACATTTACTCGATGTTGAGGTTGTTATGACAGATGTGACTCAGGGTAATGGCCTGGATGTTGAAGATGATGTTTGGGTCGCGACGGTCACTAGGCTTGGGTTGGGAAATGAGCAGCCAGTTTGGGGTTATGTTGAACCAGAGCCCGAGCAACTGGAACCCATTTATCCAGCTTATTAACCTCCAACCCGCATGTGTGAGGTGGACTATACTGCAATGCGATATCCAGAACATGATGCCCACATATTTGGTTCTTCATTATCTTCCAACTATGAAGAATTGGTGTTGAAGGCTCGATTCGAAATAAAAAAAGATGACAGTTCAAGAGTAATGCATCAAACGCCATACTTCATTTTGTGTTGCTGAGTCTAATACACAAACCTATTGTGTAAGGTGTATTAATTGGAAGAGCAAATGTCCTTGCTGGGTAAGAATTTCATACAAGAAGAGGAGTCAAATGTGGGAGGTGTCACGGTTTATTGAGAAGTACACATGTTCAAATATGACATTATCACATGACCACATTAATTTAAACTCCGATCTAATATGTGCTTACACCAGGTTATTGGTTGAAAAAGAACCAAGGATTTCGATTGTAATGTTAGTAGCATCCATCCGGAATCAGCTTGGATATATTCCATCTTACTACAAGGCATGGATGGCAAAACAAAAGTCGATGGCACAAGTGTACGGCGATTGGGATAAATCGTACTAGTTCTTTTACGAGCAATGCAAATATTCATCTCGGGAACCATGGTAGAATATGAAACAAAACCGACGTGCAACTTACAAGGCGAAATAATTCATAGTAAAAGGATATTTAGTAAGTTATCTTGGGAGTTCAATACATACATTGAAGGGTTTCCATTCTGCAAACGCATGATTCAAGTGGATGATACATGACTGTATGGGAAGTACAACCATATATTACTCGTGTTGTTGTACGAGATGGAGACAATAATATATTCCCAATTGCCTTTGGCATAGTTAAAAAGGAAGACGCAGATGGATGTGAATTCTTTTTGAAGCATTTACGCAACTATGTAGTAAAAGAAGACAGGATTTGCATGATTTTTTATAGAGGGACTGCACTTTTATCAGTAATTTATAGATGAGAGAGTTTATGGAAGCCTTCACATGCATATCTAGCATATTGTGTACGACATATAGTAGCAAATGCGAAGACGCATTTCAGAAACAAACAGACCTGAAAAGAGATTTTAGGCACATGTAAATTGTTATTCATTGTTTATAAAAGTTAATAATTTATTTTTGAGTTGATCATATAAATTTATTTAACTTAATTTTTTAAATAGACTATGAACTAGTTCAACCAAAATTCGACGCGAGAATAATAAGGTTGAAGCGGCACGATCAACATGTATTTAATTTTGTAAATGACATCCCCAGGGAAAGATGGTCAAAAGCCTATGATGAAGGTCGACGTTATGGTCATATGAAAACTAACCTTGCTGAGGCTAGAAACTCGGTGCTTAATATTAAAAATTATTTTTTGACAAAATGGTACCTCTCGTTACGTTTCGTTTTTATTTTGATATCTCGTCGTTAAAAAATTAACCGCATACTAACTAGAATAAAATGGGAGGTCTTGAGAAAATCACACATGGCAGGTTGTCACGTCCGTAAATTTACTCAAACCGGAACGTGCGGCCTTAGGCGCCTTTGAGATGGTGTGGCGTCTAAGTAAGCCTAACTGATCTAAGCGAGTGTGCTTGGACCCGCGCGGAAATGAAAGAATAACGAAAGGGAAACGACAAGAAAAAAAGAAAACGAGAAAATTTTGAGACGAATAATCGATGTATTATTAGAAAACTGAAGTCTACGGAAAACAAAGCTGAAATCTAATGAAGTCTAATAAAGTACCTAATGAGGTGGGGGCGAGCCTCTATTTATAGCCCTCTACATCCAATAGTAGAGTTTGACTCTAACTAGGACACTGCCTATTAGAGTCCTTCAAGGAGTATGACTACTCAACCCCAGGCGAAGGGCCAGTTCGGTTGGATGTTAGGCCCAAGAGGGTGTAGGGGGCTTGCTTGGCCACCTAGTGTACGTTGCGCTCGGACCCTAAGGTGCGGCCCGTGACAACCTGTCATGTGTGATTTTCTCTCTTTTTTCAGCATGCTGTTGATTTTTTTAATAAAAACGTAACATTAGATATCATTTTGTAAAAAATAAGTAGATACTAAAATAATAACACGAAAATAAGTGGGTACTATTTGTATAATCAACCCTATTTTTTTTAATGCCGGTGACACAAATTCAAGTCTTAATAATAATAATAAAATAATAATAATAATAATTCCTTCGGTGCACTGCTCAAACATCAAACAAGGAAAGCCGAAAGGAAAAGAAGATAGACATAAAAAAGAAGAAAGAAAAAAGAAAAGAAAAGAAAAGAGAAAGCAGGCCCTCTCTCTCTCTTGTTGTATTCGGCATCGGCCTTCCAAGTTTCATGTTCCATGTTTAAGTGTGGAACTGGATGGTCTATGGTTATTGATCCGTTTCTCATCTTTTTTCGATTTTGTTTCATGTAATCGTGGATTGAATCCAATTTGAAATTCAAATTCCCCCATCAAATAGTCGGATTGACTGGAAATTGATGAATGGCGGCGCAAAACCAGACCGATCTGTTCGATGCTTATTTTAGGAAGGCGGATTTGGACGGCGACGGCCAGATCAGTGGAGCCGAGGCCGTTGCCTTTTTTCAAGGCTCCAATTTGCCTAAACAAGTTCTCGCTCAGGTCATTTCCCTCTTCTTTTTCACATTCCCCCCCTACGTATTGACAACTTACCTTTATTCTTTGGTGGCTCCTGAGGCATAGATCAGATTTGTTTTTGTTTTTGTTTTTTTGGTTTTTCTTTCCGCCAATTTTACAATGTTTCTATTTGATTAGGGTTAAGTGCTATTAATTTTGAAAATGTTGGAATTCATTAGATTTGGCTCTAATCGATCGTTAACTGCTCAGTGGAATTTTTTTTTCTTTCAATTTGTTGCTTTTAGATGTTCGCAACTATATGGCGATTGAGAGAAAAGCATAACGAAAAACACATAATCGACATGGGCTTTACACTAATCTAAATAGCTCAATCTGTGATTTGAATTCGTAATTGTTAGTGGTTTTTTTGTCTTTCTTTTTAACTGTCGAATCTTTTAAAATCTGAAACAAGAGGAAGGGTTTCGGTAGTTACCCCCCCCCCCCCCCCACACACACACACACCAGAGAATTCTTGTATCTGCTTTGTTTAGGGAGCTTTATAATGTGAAACATGGCTTTTGTCGCTGTCAGTTGAGTTTTTGTTTATGTTCTGTTACCTGCAGGTGTGGATGTATGCTGATCAGAAGAAACTGGGTTATCTTGGTAGACAAGAATTTTATAATGCCCTTAAACTTGTAACTGTTGCACAAAGTAAGCGAGATCTGACACCAGATATGGTCAAAGCTGCACTGTATGGCCCAGCTTCAGCTAGGATTCCTGCTCCCCAAATAAACATTGCCGCCACACCTATACCACACCCAAGGGTAGCAACAGTTACTTCACAGTCCAGTGGCAACTCATCTGTGCCATCCCAAAATTCTGGCCTCAATGGGGCACCTGGTCTTGGCAATGTGGGTGGAAACCAGCAGTATGTCCAACCGTTGCAAAATCAAGTTGTGAGGTCACCTCAGGCCATGCCTCCCAGCACTTCATCACAAATACGACCAGCACTTCCTGCAGAAGGCGTGTTGAGGGTTGGTAACATGGTGGCTCCTCGTCTTCCAACATCAAATTCGTCAACTAATTGGCAAAGTGGAAGCACAGGTGGATTCACAACGGGTGTCAGTAACCAAGCTCAAAACCGAAGTGTTAGTCCTTCTACAGGCCAAGGATTTGGACTTACAGCTTCGGGGTTGACACCTTCTATGCAACCAAGACCACAAGCAACCCCTGTGCAGATATCCTCTTCTGTTTCGAAACCGAAAGATTCATCCATACCATCCAACGAGTTAGCAGCAGGGGATTCCAAGGCATTGGTGGTTTCAGGAAATGGATTTGCCTCTGATTCTCTTTTTGGTGATGTCTTCTCTACAACATCATCTCAATCAAAGCAAACTTCTTTGGCAACGACATCATCTGCAACTGGCTCCATTGTCTCAACCTCTGTTCCAGCTTCTGGGCCCCATCCTTCTGCAAAGTTGAGTCCAGCTGAGTCTTTGCAGGGCACACTTTCTCAACAACCTGTGGGTGGTCAGTATCACCCAGGTCAGCCAACTGGGAGACAATACCAGCAGGCTGCAGGTCAAATCAATGCTGCATCTAGTTCAACTGGGTTTCCTGCTGGACCTGTGAACTTATCTTCTGGTCAATCAACTCAGTCTCAGCCCCCATGGCCAAAGATGACTCAATCTGATATACAGAAGTATACAAAAGTATTTGTACAAGTTGATACTGATAGAGATGGAAAAATTACTGGTGATCAGGCTCGCAATCTGTTCTTAAGCTGGAGGCTTCCTAGAGGTAGGCTTTGAGTGATTGTCAACTTTTAGTTTATCATCTAGTAGCTCAATTGTTTTGGTTAAAATACCCTTTCTTATTTTTGAAATCTTATGGTGATAGTGTAATAGATCATGTGGATGCTGCATGGACTTAACTGGCAGATCATTTAGATTGTATTATGTTTTCTAGTTAATTTTTTGAACAGCTAGTCACAATCTTTTTAACTACCTATAAGTATAAAGATGAGATTCTTTTATTATTTAACCAATCAATTGGCATAAGCTTTTTCAAGGCACTATATACACAAGTACTTCTATTTTAGGAACTTTTCTATGAGTTTGTTTATAGTGAATGCCTTGTTAAAACCTGAAACATAACTATTAGCCTCTTTAAAATTTTATTGCAGGTATTAATGGTAGAAATGAACTAAAAACCTTGATGAAACAGAAACATGATAGAAAGAAAATCATGATAATGAGATCAATGGAAAACAAGAGTTCAAGTTGAAGTAAAAGGGCCCAAGCCAATAGTAGGTGATAGAGAAGTAGAGTTTGTGCATAAACTTTTTCTTTGAATCTTTTGAAAATTTCAAAATGAAGAATAAAGAAATATTAAACATTGCCTTGCAGTTATTCTTAAACTCATTGTAGGCAGATACAGGTTGTTGTAAATAATGAATTCTATTCTTGATCGATGAAATGTTAAATCTATCTTGTTATTTATAGCTATTAATTTTATATGGCTAGACCACTGTATTCGATAAGTATAGTGTTACACCACTGTATTTTAATGATGAATTCTATTATTGATCAATGGAATGTTAATATATCTAGTTGTTTATAGCTATTAATTTTAAATGGCCAGACCACTGTACTCAATAAGTATAGTGTTACACCAGGTTATATGTAGTTTTAAGGGCTTTGTTCTCTCTTTCATTACCAATATAGTTAATGGATTTATTTTTCTTTTCTTTCTGTGTGTGTACGTCTTCTTTCTGTTTCAGAGGTCTTAAAGCAGGTGTGGGACCTATCTGATAGAGATAATGACAGCATGCTTTCTTTGAGAGAGTTCTGTACTGCTCTTTATTTGATGGAACGCTACAGAGAAGGCCGCCCTCTTCCTTCAGTGCTCCCAAGTACTCTCATATCTGATGATTCTCCATCCACCTTAGGTCACCCTCCAGTTCCACACAGAAATGTAGCTTGGAGGCCTGCACATGGTATTGTTTTCCTATTGTGTCATATTTATGCCGGATTTTGCTTTTCCATGTTTTCTTCATGGATCATCTCCTTTTACAAAAAACATCTTTATAGGATTCCTGCAACCACAAGCCACTACTGCTCCACGGCCACCTTTACCTTCTGCTAGGGGAAGACCACCAAGGCCAGTGCCAGTTTCTTTGACTGATGCACAGACGCCACCCGCTCCTCAAAAGTCAAAGGTTCCAGTTCTGGAAAAGAACCTTGTAGATCAACTTAGCCAAGAGGAGCAAGATTCTCTCAACTCAAAGTTCAAAGAGGCAACAGAGGCAAATAAAAAGGCATTTCTCTTTTCTCTGTGACTTGCTATGTGCTAGTAGCTTATGTGGAATTTATTGTAACCCCCACCCCTTTCCCACTTTTGATTCCTTCATATTTAATTTCTATGAAATTTCTTTTATTTTTATTCTTCTTTTCCCCAACCAATGCTATATATAACATCGCAGGTGTAGGGCTGCCATGTACAAAATCAGCTAGTTCGTCTTCATTTTTAGCTATTCCTGAGAGATGGTTAAAGTAATTGAGCCTAGGCAATTGATTGTGAAATGTGATATAATATACACTATTACAATTTTACTTTCTTTTTAGGCTCTATTGTCTCTGAAATGCCTGGTATTATCTATTCTAGAAATTTGAGTCAGCCTCATTTTCTTTTTGAAGGTTGAGGAACTTGAAAAGGAGATACAAGATTCACGAGCAAAGACTGAATTCTTTCGTGCTAAGATGCAGGAACTTGTAAGTATGCTCCTTTTGTCTTTATGATTACTGCACCTTCATCATTCAACTACAGTTGACCTCTTTGGGATTTAAGAAACCCTATTTTCTAGATTGCTAGTTTACTGAAGACATAAAAATGCCTCGGGCAGGAACCATCTTTGTACTAAATTCTTGTTAAAAAGCATATGCTTTGCTGTCTTTGATGTTGCATCTTTAGGTCATTGATTTGTTTCCCTTTTCATTTCCACTTGTTGCCACTCGGCAATAGATTTTATATAAAAGCAGATGTGACAATCGGCTTAATGAGATTACTGAAAGAACCTCTGCTGACAAAAGAGAGGTACTTTGCCTTTTATTTCAATGTTCCACAATTCAATTCTACTTTCCCCATGATTTTTTTGTTGTTGGGAAGTTGAACTGTTCTGTATTTCAGGTTGAAGCATTGGCGAAGAAGTACGAAGAGAAATACAGGCTGTCTGGAGATGTAGCCTCTAGGTTAACCATTGAGGAGTCAACATTTCGTGATATTCAGGTATTTAGGAGTTTCCTTTGTTTTGAGTGATAGATAATGGTTGATTAGCTTGATGGCCGTGCTTGGATTTCCTTTTGCTGAAAATTTCTTGTGCTTTGCTTTCATTAGAAATTTCTGTCACTTTGACTTGAATAACTTGCAGGAGAAAAGAATGGAATTGTATCAGGCAATTGTCAAAATAGAACAAGGAGACAATAAGGATGGTGCTCTGCAGGTATTATCTATTTGTAAATAATTAGATTTGGTCATGGATACTGAAACTTGTATGTAAGAGCGTAGTTTCTGTTGGCTTGTGCAGGAGCGCGCTAATCAAATACAATCAAGTCTGGAGGAATTAGTGAAATCTCTTAATGAACGTTGCAAACAATATGGATTACGTGCCAAACCGACTTCACTGGTTGAGCTTCCGTTTGGTATTACTTCCACTCTATAGATGTTTTTTATAATTATTTTATGTATGGGTTTTTCCCTATGCTTTGGAGGCAACACTAGAAGCTTGGGGGTTTAGATTGAGCAAATCAAATAGAGTGTATGTTTAGTAAAAGAAAGACGAACTTAGAAATGTGGATATTCTGTCTCCAAGTTGGGACAATTCCTATAAACGATAAGGTATGTCAACTTAGGACACAAATTGAGGGATGCTTAGCAAATTGTTGCTGGAGACAAAATAGAAAAGAGTTAGAAAGTTTGGATGCAGATCAAGGGACGCAAATGTTAAGATATGACCACATAGTTTGGAGGTGATTAGTGATTTGAATAGACCTTGAAGAGACGGTGGTTGATAAGAATGATTGGGGGATGACTTGTGTACTTGAAGGCTGAGGCAAATATTTGTCTTGGTTCTTTTAGCTGATTCCAAATATGTTGGGATTAACACTCATTGGTTTAGTTTTGCTTTTTTTCTGTTTATGCTACTATTCTCAATCTCCTCCAGAAGTTATTATGTGATACAAATATAATCATGTCATGCTTTTTATATGCTTTTTAATCTGCATTGAGCTGAATGGGGTTGTAAGGTTTCCCCTCATCTTTTCTTCTTTTTTTCAAGATTGTAAATTTAAGATGTCTAGAAAGCTTTAATTGGATTGGTTTTCTTAATCAGGCTACTTTTTGTGTGTGAACATTTCATTGTCCAGCTAATCTTATTTGTTTTTATATAAGCATATACTGAAAAGATTTTTCACTTTATTGTCAACTTTTCTAAGGCTGGCAACCAGGAATCCAAGAAGGTTCAGCTGATTGGGATGAAGATTGGGACAAGTTTGAAGATGAAGGTATGTGCATGTAGGGCATATATTTTGATGTCCAACCTATTATTTGGCAACCCTTATTTAATAATATTTGGCATGTCCGCTTTCTTCTGAATAGTGTTATTTGTATTCTGTTCTGATGGATCATGACGTGGTTCTCCTTGTAGGATTCACATTTGTAAAGGAGCTCACACTTGATGTGCAAAATGTTGTAGTCTCTCCAAAACCAAAATCTTCATTAGTTAAAAAAGAAACGGCTTCTGCAACTGATGCTAACTCAGATAAGGTGCCAGATACAAGTGAAAGGATCCCTGACAAAGACATAGCAATTGACCAAAGTGAGGATGGCCTGGCAAGAAATCCATCTGGAAAACCAGCTGTTACAACAGATGAGCAATCTCAAGAATTCCAGGATTCCCATGGGACAAGTAGTGGTGTTGATGGTTCTCCCCACGCCAAGAAAACTGATGATACTGATAAATCAGCTCTTGCTAAAGAATCTAGAAGGTGTGTTGTTTCGTTTGTAGTATTATGTAGTTCTCCAGCTACTATTCCTCTTTCATATATTTTCTGCAAGCAGTGAAACTGCACATGGTTGTACAGTAGGGGTTTGTTTTTACCTTTTACTTTTAAGTCTTTGATGTTTTAGGCTTAAGGTTTCTTGACCAATTGGTCATTGGTTATATACCTTTACAGTGATCAGGGTGGTGCTGAATCTTTATTTTCTGAGGACAAGAGTTTTGATGAACCTAGCTGGGGAAAATTTGATTCTCAGTTTACAGATTCAGTTTGGGGCTTTGACAATGAACATGGCAAGGTAAGTGGATTTTTAGTCTTACAGCACCCTTTCAGATTAAATTGCAGGTTGTTTTTTTTTCTTAAGCCAAATCAAGAGAATGAAACCAATTTTCTCTGTTCAGCTTGGGTTTTCATAGCAACTTATTTGTTTCAGTTCTATTGTCAATGAAAAAGAAATATGTTTCTATTATGATGAAAATTTTTGCTTGGTCTTTTGGCCAAGGCTGAGTAGTGCCTCAATTTTCTCGTTTAATATCTCAGTACCTTTTAGTGTCAAATTAGTTCATCAAAGGCAACCGTATATTGTTTTATCGCTTTCCTTGAATGTCAAAGTTTCTCTTTTTGTCTTGATTTCAATATATTTCTCAATGGATGTTTGTTTCTTGAAAAGATTGGTCAGAATTTTATTGAGAAGCAAAAATTGGTCTAAAGAACTTTTCTTGCAGGAGATGGATTTTGAGAGGCATGATGATAACTCTTTGTTTGGTCTTGGTGGCTTCAATATAAAGCCCATAAAAACACAGTCCTCGGACACAGAGAACTTGTTCCCAGGGAAAGGTCCAATTGTTTTTGATTCTGTTCCGAGTACCCCTGCAAATGCAGGTGACATGTACCATGGCAAGAGCTTATCTATTTTTGGAGACTCTGTTCCAAGCCCCCCTGCTTACGAAGATAACACGTTCAAGGGGAAGAGTTCATCCTTGTTTGCAGATTCTGTTCCAAGCACTCCTGCCTATGCGGATAACATGTTCAAGGGTCAAGGTTCATCCTTGTTTGCAGATTCTGTTCCAAGCACTCCTGCCTATGCGGATAACATGTTCAAGGGTCAGAGTTCATCCTTGTTTGCAGATTCCGTTCCAAGCACTCCTGCCTATGCGGATAACATGTTCAAGGGCCAGAGTTCATCCTTGTTTGCAGATTCTGTTCCAAGCACTCCTGCCTATGCAGATAATATGTTCAAGGGTCAAAGTTCATCCTTGTTTGCAGATTCGGTTCCGAGCACCCCTGCTTACCATTATTCCCAACAGAGTTTTGGTGAAGGATCAGAAGCTTACTCATTTGACAGC